>CM038226.1:32399140-32482998 GCA_021442155.1 Cymbidium sinense | reverse complement strand
TACAATGCTATCTTCGGAAGGCCCCTCCAATCAATTTTTGGTGTTGTTACTTCAATATCTCATCTTAAGATGAAATTTCCAACCCCGCTAGTTGGAGTGGTCATGAAAATCAACAAATAATCATGTTACCTCATACAAGCTCAATCACGCCCATCGGTGACCTTCAGCGTCGAGAATTTTAATTTTTGAGATGAAGAAGCACCTGAAAAAGCTTCGCTTGTAAAAGACTTGCTCCCTGTTTCGTTGTCAAATGACCAACCTTCATGAACAGTGCAAGTCGGATCTCTCTCGAATGAACAAAAAGTACATAGACTTTTGTAAAAATCAAGGCATCTTTGTTTGAGTGATATGCTTGGGGTCGACCCTAATGTAATCATGCACTCCTCAAGATTGATCCAACATTCAAATCGATCATCCAAAAGAAGCAGAGTTTTGCACATGATCGCATCCAAGCTATTGAACAAGAAGTTAACAAGCTCTTAGAAGTGAGATTCATACGAGAAGTATATTACCCTACATGGTTAGCAAATGTTGTCATGGTTAAGAAAGTAAATGAAACTTGGAGAATGTGTATTGATTACACTGATCTTAACAAAGTTTGCTCGAAAGATAGTTTTCGCATCCCCCGAATTGATCAATTGGTTGATGCTACGTCTGGGCATCAAATGCTCAATTTTTTGAATGTTTACTTAGGTTATAACCAAATAAAAATGGAACCAACAGATGAAAAAGTCACATTGTTTCAAACATATAAAAGTTTATATTGTTATCAAGTTATGCCGTTCGGGTTAAAAAATACCGGTGCTACCTATCAATACCTTATGAATAAGACTTTTAAAGACCTCTTAGGCCACACAATGGAGGTATATGTGGATGACATGTTAGTAAAAAGTTTGGAAGAATCATAATATATTTCTGACTTAGAAATATGCTTTAACCTTCTTCGACGTTATAACATGCGACTCAACCCGACCAAGTGTGCTTTTGGGGTTACGTCGAGAAAATTTCTTGGGTTCATGGTCACGCACCACGGATTGAAGCTAATACAGAGAATATCAAAGCACTCAGAGATATGGCTCCTCTGAAGAATATCAAAGAAGTTCAATGCTTGAATGGATGAATTGCTTTATCCCGCTTAGCCCGCTCGGGATAAATACTTGTCATTCTTTAAAATATTAAAGGAGCTAAAATAATTTTTGGACGATGAATGTCAAGCTGCTTTTGAGCAACTAAGGGAATATTTAGCATCTCCACCCTTACTATCCAAGCCTATCTAAGGAGAGATGTTATACTTATATCTCACAATCTCTTCCCATGCAATAAGCTCAATTTTAGTGCAAAAGAAAAATACAATACAACGACCAATTTACTATGTCAATAAAATTCTCTCTGATATAGAAAGTCGTTATCCACTGGCAGATAATATGGCTTTAGCTTTAGTTTTCTCAACGTGAAAATTGCATCCATACTTCCAAGCTCACACCATCGGTGTTTATAATCATGTACCATTGAGGGCCATTCTACAGAAATCAGAGATATCTAGGAGGTTAATCAAATGGTCCATAGAATTGGGAGAGTTCGATATCCATTTTCCCATGCGACATAAAGTCTCAAGTACTACAGACTTTATAGGAATGCACGCCTCTACTCAAATGAGCTATCTATTACACCCCTTTCATTTCCTCAATGGACACTCTATGTTGATGGAGCTTGAAATACGGTGTGAACAGAATCTTACTTATTTCCCCAATAGGATACCTTAGAGTATGAACTGCCTAAAATTCCTACAACCAATAATATGGTCAATATGAGGCTCATCAGGTTGAGACTTGTCATCGATTGTGAAGCTCAAAACTTAATGATCCACACTCTGACTTGTCGCCTCCCGGTTGAGGGAAACTTTAATACTCATAATCCCTAGCTAGCACAATATCTTAACTTGGTGAAGTCACTTCTTGCCCATATCAAGACACATCAAATCATTCACATACTATGAAAGAAGAATACTCGAGCTGATGCTCACTAAGCTCGCTACCTCTGCTACTAGAGATCTATTTAAGAGAAGGCATGTTGAGGAAATATATTTTCCTAGTATCCAAGGGTCAATTAATGAGACAAATGAACTTTTATGGATGGACCCCATCCTTTTCTACAAGAAGGGACCCTTCTTGAAGTCCCAAGCCGCAACTCATCTCCAAGGGCCAAACTTTATTATTATCGGAGGTGAACTATACAAATGAGTTTTTTCTGGGCCATACTTTAAATGCCTCTCACCATTAGAGGTTAATTATGAATTAAGAGAGGTTCACTCTCGGATATGTGGAGAACACCTTGGAGGAATGGCCCTAGCCCTTAAAATTATAAAACAAGAGTTCTATTGGCCTACGATGAAGCAAGATGCCTTAGATTTCAAAAAAAAAGTGTGAGTTATCAGTTTCACTCTAACATCTCTCATACACCACATACAGAGCTCTCATCCCTTCAAAACCCGTTGTATTTTGCTCATTAGGGAATTGATATCATGGGACCTTTTCTAGTTACGTCAAGGCAACAAAAGTTTATCATTTCAGATGTCAACTACTTCACTAAATGGGTAGAGGTTGAACCGCTCGCTAAAATCACAAAGGCAAATGCTAAACAATTTGTTTGGAAAAATATAATATGTCGATTCGGTCTTCCTGCAAGGTCATCACCGATAATAGAACCCAATTTACTCGAAAAGTCTTTATCTTTTTGTAAAGATCTTCACATTTAGTTGACATATAGCTCATCCTCAAACTAATGTACAGAATGAAGCTACTAACAGGACTATACTCAAAGGGTTAAAAATGTGTATCGAGAAGGCTGGGGGCAATGGGTTGAGGAGCTTCCTAATGTTCTTTGGGCTTACCGCACTACATCGCGAACTTCGACTTATGAGACACCATATAATTTGTATGGCTAACTTTAATCTACTCAAATCCCGCGACAAGGTTCATCAGACACTTCCTACCACCAAAGGGTAGCTCATCATTTCAACAGAAGAGTGAAACCTCATCCCATCTCTGTCGATGACTTGGTCCTGCGAAGTCTTGAAGCTCCAGAAAAATGCCCTCAACGTAATAAGCTCTCACTTCTTTGGGATGACCCTTATGTGGTTACAACTATGGTCAAGCTAGGAACATTTAAGCTCAAAGATCTAGAGGAAAAACCTTACCTCAAACTTGGAACACAAAGAATTTGGAAGTATTATCGAACTCTACTGTATAATTATTATAACTTTTATTTTATCTCGTTTGTTATTTTCTCTTTAACTCATATATTTATTAAAATTATCTTATGATTGTATCATGACTTATCAAAGTAATGAGTTTATGGCATTTTCTTTTAAGCTTGTTGCATATAAACAATCTCCTTCATTTAATCCTCTCATTTGAGGAATGCACAACTCAAGTTGTGTCTCAATCGGGGCATGATCAATCCAAAGGGGATTTGATCGGACCTCTTCCATACAGGTAAGAAGTCAAGTAACACTTTGACTAATGCCTAGATAGGTCAAAAGTCCTTGGTGGACATTCCACGCCTCTTCCATACGTAAGAAGTCAACTAACAATTTGACTAATGCTTGATATAAAAAGTCATTGGTGGACATTCCACAGCCTCTTCCATACAGGTAAGAAGTCAAGTAACACTTTGACAAATACCTAAGATAGGTCAAAAAGTCATTGGTGGACATTCCACGGCCTCTTCCATATAGGTGAGACATCAAATAATATTTTGACTAATACCTAGGATAGGCCAAAAAGTCTTTGGTGGACTTCCCACGACCTCTCTTCCATACAGCAAGCATCGAATATTATTCACCAATCACCTCGGATAGGTCAAAACAAAACAAGAGCAAATCACCCAAAATTTTAGTTTACTAATATCATTGATAGCTCTAACATGATGATATAAGAAAGAATCAAAATTCTGGATACAAAAAATAATAATAATAAATAACAATACATAGATAAAAGGGAAAGAAATGCATCCTCAAGTGATACTACATGATATCAACGTTCTCCTTACCACTAGAAGATGCTCCCTTAAACTCACTCTCAACCCCTTCATCTCCTGAATTTGGTGAAAGGTCTTCAGATACTTGGGAGACAAATTATCAATACTAGCTCCGCTTTTGATGTACTAAGATTCCTTTAGAAATCCATGGATGAAGCCTTCCTCCAAACATTATGCTCCAAGTTCTTGACTTCAACATCAAGAATATGATTATGAGCTTCCTGAACATGGTCCTCGATAGCATCGCGATAAGCTAGGGAGTTGCTAAAGTCTTCTAATGCTTTCAAGGAGATTTCATTTGCTTCCCGACATTATAAGTCCCTTCTCGAAAGAGGTCTTGTAATGCTTTCTCTTCAAGAGCTTTCTTCCCCAAATGCCTTGAGTCTTTTCTCTTTCTAATGAGTCTCACCTCAATCATCATCATGATTACCACCTCCACTGGAGAGAAAGAGAGTTGACATGTTCGCT
Source organism: Cymbidium sinense (assembly GCA_021442155.1). NCBI lineage: Eukaryota > Viridiplantae > Streptophyta > Magnoliopsida > Asparagales > Orchidaceae > Cymbidium > Cymbidium sinense. Next base: position 32,478,492 of record CM038226.1, on the reverse strand, counting down.
AGCCTTCTACAGTTAGTCGATCCTTCAAAGCTACCACTTCTTTGGCCTTAGCACTCATCTTTCGCTCATACTCATCTTGCAAATATTTTACCTTCATAAATTTAGTATTCCACTCGTCTAGAGCGACACCCAAATGTGTCATCAGCCCTAATGTTTGGGCTACCTACAATCAAAAAATCATAAATATTACATAAAGAAAAAAAGAAAGAAGAAAAAGAAAGAGAAGGAGAAGATAATGTACTAATTCGTCTGCTCGTTAACGTCCAGTGTATACGTGCTTTAACACCTCTTCAGGAATATGCTTCTTCAAGAAATGAATCCCGCCATTATGAGTTGAGATAGCTAAACTCTCAGAGGCCAAATGGGGGTGAACATCTTCTCCAAATATTTGTGAAGTTACTCAAGACATATCTTCTTTTTCTTTAAAGAAGAAACATTGTTGTCACCATGATTTCGTAACGGACTTCTTGAAAGAATCTTATGAATATGAGAAGACCTTTCATCACCTTTACTTGATCTCTTTAGTGGAAGAGCATGAGATCTCTCTGCCTGAATGGAAAGGCCAATCTTGAACATTCTATCTTCAATTATATACTTGCCAATGTGACGCAACTCATGCTGCAAGCTTCCTACATCAGGAATATTAAGAGTCGTTAAGATTTCATTCTCTTCAATCAACAATGGATCTGGAAGGTAATTCAATCTTCCCCATCTCTCAGGGAGGCCCCACTCATTTTCACAAAAAAGAACCCATTAGACCAATTTCTAGATGGATCTCGTGCTGAAAATTCTATCCAATTCTTTATAGATAAGAAACACATCCTAGCATCACATGTGAATCACATTCGCATAAGTATTTGATGTTCAAAGTTGCACCATGCTCTTTAAAGAAGACGTAAACCAACGATGATCACTAAAGCTCGAAATAAAAATTGACAAAGACCACCATATTTTAAAGACCTCAATTCAGAGCCAAAGAGAATCGCTTGCAAAGAATCATCTCAGAAATAGTAAAATATCCTAGTAGAGGAGAACGTGCTCGATCAGACATTTTGGCAACAATATACTAAGTCAGGGGAAATAAAAATTTTCGTGAAGCACCATTAAACTGTCAGCTGTGATAGTGGATGATATATAGTCTATAGCTATTACACTATTGATTTTCTTCCGGCCATCATCCTATGGAAATACATAATAAATAAAAAAGAGGAGAGAAAGACAAAGGTCTGAGAATTGTGTGAAGCAACTCACTCACCCCAATACTTGGGCATATCCTTTCCTGACTTTGTTGCTCACGGACAACTTTGGATAAAAATTTTTGTTTACGATCTGACGAAAAATGTACGCATACATATGAGATCAAAAAGAAAAAAGCTATTTCTCTCTAATGATACTCTGAAATTACCTGCCAAACTTTTTGAGTTTTTCGAGAGATGGTTCCTAATTGACGCTTCCCCGCCATCTTGGCAGTTGTCAATTGTTGAACCATCCATTAAAGTTTCAAGAAATTCAATTTCCTACAAGAAGAAGTAGAAAATACGGGTCTTGATCGCCTCCAAACCCAGTCGGTCCGATGAAGATAGTTGTCACCTCTCTCAAGGGAAAACCTGAGCCTCGCCATATGATCTATGGGTCTTGATCGCCTCCAAACCCGGTCTGTCCGATGAGAGCAGTTGACACTTCTCTCGAGGGAAAACTGGAGCCTCACCGTATGATTTACTGGTCTTGATTGCCTCCAAACCCGTACGAGGCGATTGGCGACTCTCTCGAGAAAACAGAGTCTCGATGATCTACGGGTCTGATGATCCAAACCCGGTCCAACGATGATTGATGCCTCTCGAGAGAAAATCAGAGCCTCGCCATATGAACTACGGGTCTTGATCACCTCCAAACCCATTCGGTCCGACGGTTGACGCCTCTCGAGGGAAAATAGAAGCCTCATCGTATGATCAACGGGTCATGATCGCCTCCAAACCCGGTCGGTCCAACGAAGACAGTTGACGCCTTTCTCGAGGAAAAAACTGGAGCCTCACCGTATGAACTATGGGCCTTGATCACCTCAAACCCCCTGAGAGACAGCTCTCGAGGGAAAATGGAGCCTTATGAATTATTACGGCCTTGATCGCATCCAAACCGGTCGGTCCGACGATGATGTCTCTCTCGAGGAAAATGAGCCTCACCATATGAGCTCTGTTGATCGAGAGCGAATGACCTTCACTTAAGAAGAAGGTCAGAGCTTCACTGACAAAAATAAAAAGAAAATTTTTTTTTGCCCTAGCCCTTAAACTTCTGCTAGATAATTTCTCATCCAACGCAGAAAAACATTAGAGCATATGGGAGTTATGTCTCCTTACTTAACCCTAGGAGTGTTTTTATAGACCCACTATAGGGGCGAAAAGAGAAAAAAAATAAAAATAAATGGAAAAAAAGTGAAATAAATTGAAAAAAATGCTCATTACGCATTCATGATGGACATGCGGACAGCGCCAGCGCCACGGCCCTGCCGCTCCGGGATAATGCTCACCGCATGCTCCCCAGATGAGCGCCTGTGAAAGCGCAGCCCGCGGAACCCTGAGCCTGCCCACGAGCACTCAGACCCACGACCCTGCACCCGCTTCCGTGATCATAATTTTGTGCACCCATGAAGATATATTCTCTCAAACTATATGGTTAATGAACTTAAATTTCATTGAAGAATTTATTATTTTCAATTATTTGACATATATATTTGGACGATAGAGATAATGTCATCCAAAAATAGGGGGCCAACTGATATGACACTATAAAGTTTACTAGTCGAAGCACAAATCTTGATGTCAAAGGCAATATGATCCTAAGTGAAACCGGTCGATCAAACACTTAAAATATCATTAAAACTTTGGGATATCAGTTAAATCTAAATAGTTCATAAATATGAAGTGTTTATGGTCAAATCGCATCTTGACGAGGATCTAACAAGCAAGATCTCTTGATTCACTTCATTTGAGCATTCAAATACTTAAAATACATCGATGATCAAGAGAATCATTTTGAGCCGCTTCGATGGAGTGGTTTAGATTTTGCATGTATTTAGAAAATGTCATCCTCTAATCTATAAATATCATTCATTCTTCATGAGGGAGCCAAGCTAAAGAGAAGAGAGCTCTAAGCTTGAAGATCCTACAAGCATAATTGTGCACCACTGACTCCCGACCACCGTCGCCAAACCACCGTCGCCACCACGCCATCTCGCGTTGTCAACCACCATCGCCGGTCACCGCCACACCACGCCGCCGGCCGCTGCCGCATTATTGGCCGCCGCCACAATACCATCCATCGTTATCATTGACCATCGTGCCGGTACCACCGCCATCCGCCGCATCGTTGCCATATCCGCCAATCATCACCATACCGACTGCCCGCTGCCACCGCAGTTTATCATCAATCACCAACAATTACCCTAACCATACCATAGTTGTTGTGATTTTGGATTCCCATTGTTCTCATATAATCAGAATCCGTTATCGGAAAACATTGTACTCAAATGATACATAGGAAGATTTTACGGCTCATGGTTTTTCCCTCTTGGGGTTTTTCATGTAAAAATCCTGGAATTTCTTGTTCATTTTTCAAATATTTGTGTGTGTGTTGGATTTCACAACAAAGCTAAGACGTAAACTTTTATTCTACCGCAATTGATTTTCTAGTACGCAACAGATAACAATCTTAAAATTAATAATTATTAGAAATATTATTTATGTACTTATTATGTTTATTTTTATTATATATTTATATTTTTACATCATTTAATTAGATTGGTATTTAATAATTTTAATCTTTATTAAATCATCTCATTCAACTTTGATCGAACCATTGAATCTTAAATCTCTCTCTCATCTGGTTCAATATATGGTCCAATTTTCGCAACCTTACTAATAATATTATCATAATTATCTCTCATTGTTAATTCAATCATAAAATTATGAGATAAGACTATTGATATTATTATCAATAATTTTTCTCAAATTTAAACTCTAAAATACAAATTCAAATCTAATCATCTACATTCAAGCTAGAGTTGATAATGTCTACATGTTGATAAATTTTTAAATAAATTTCATATCATAATATATCATAGATCTAATCATCTATAAGTAAGCTAGAGTTGATGAGATATATACTAAATGATGACTATGAATAAGAATATCAATCAAAGGGTTATCGTCATAAAAGAACCCAAGTCTCAAGATAATAAAGTTAGATCATTTCAAAATTAAATTCTCAAAATAGAAACAATAGATTGGATGTTATGTTATTAGATTAATAGAGTTAACAGGGTCTAGAATAAACTAAATAATCAAGTATATATAAACACCCACGATGATGATTATGATGATCGTATATTTCAATCAGTGGGATATCTATAAGAAAAATTCTGAAAATACTGATGCCAAACCACCACATGTCTAAGCTTTCTAAAATACAAATTTTGGATCAAATCCTTTATACATAAGCTGAAGTTGATAAGATCTATAATTCAATGATGGCCATGTTCATTAAAATTTTCAGCTAAAGGAGTTCAATCTCATTAAATAGTTCATACTCATGATGCTCATGTTAATTAAAGATTTCAACCAGATGGATTCAATCTCAAATAAAATTCTGAAGTTATAGTAGGAATGATCAAATAGTTCATACCCTGATAATACTTGTGTTGAATGAAAATTTCAACCATATGAGATATCACCATCAAAATATCCTTAAAATTCTAAGTCAAATGATTACAAACGAAAATTTCAACAAAATATGAAAGTTGCTAAATCCAAAACTAAATGAAATTAGTCATTTAATAATTTAAAATGAAATTCACTCAATTTAACTTTCACAATCCTTTATGAGAGGTATAAAAGTAGGCTTAGATATAACTGTTGGATTGTGATTTTCAAGTAGTCATCTTAATATTATTTCAAATGAGTTTTTAATTATTATGAGTGCAAAAAAGCCTAAACATCAAACAATAAAAGAGATTGACTAAGGTTATGTTTGGTAAAAGAATGAAAGTGTAAAAAGAATAGTGTAAAGTGAATACAAAATGAATTCTAATACTTTTTAGTTGTATGTAAAGTAAATATATGAAAAATATATTTTCTGTTTGGTTGAGTATATGTAAAGTAAGTAAATATCTGTACTCTGAATACTGTTGTATGTAGAGTAATTATAGATTTTTTTCTCATTAATTGAATTATTAAATTAATAAATTAAATATATATTAAAATATAAATAAATTATAAATAAAAATTTAGTACTTGGTTAAAAATTGATAATAATATATTTATTTTAGAATTAAAAGTGGAAAATTGGACACTATGGAGGGCCTCTATGCAACTTCAATTGACAAATAAATTTATTTTAATAATATATATTATGTAACTTAAAATATTTTTTATTTACGTTCATATGAAGCTCTCTCTCTCTCTCTCTCTCTCTCTCTCTCTCTCTCTCTCTATATATATATATATATATATATATATATATATATATATATATATATATATATATATATATATATATATATATATATATATATATATATATATAAAAGCAAAACATAAGAGCAAAACAGCAGAAACACATCTAGCAACAGAAAATGAACCAAATGAGAAGCCAAAACCACACCCCAGGAGCAAGATTAACAAGAAATAGATTATAAGTAAGCAAAACTAGCCCCAGACCAAGCATCATGTAGGCCAGCAGGAAATCAAACAGCCCACCAAAAGGCAACCCAAGCCCAAACAAAAAAAGTCACCCCAAGGTAATCCACCCCATAAGAAAAGGGAACCAGGAGACAGCTGCCAAAAAACCCCTCCAAATGCAATAAAAACAAAAACAACAGCAGATCAGCCCAAACTCAAAAAACCTACAACACAGCCACATCCAGCAGGACCCCATCCGACCGAAATGAAGGACCCTGGAAACCACACCAGATAGACAGTAAAATCCAAAGAGCTGCTCAACCAAGCAGCAGCAATGACAAAATAGCCAATCTCCACCACCATCCAACCAGGCAGACAGCAGGGGGGCAGAAGAGTAGAAAAACAAGTAGAATTACAAGAGATGACAAGACTTTACAAAATTTGTAGGATCTCATGATTGTTCAAGGTAGAATTGCAAGCAAGGTGAAACAATAACCGAAAGCAAGCTGAAAAATATGTAGCTTTATCAGGGAAAAAAAGAAATTTGAAATAAGAACAACAATCCTAAATCTCAGAATTCAATTCAAGATAATGCATAATTGATTCTTCATTCAATCAGGTTTTGAAGGACCGTAAAAGATAGAAAATTGATTTTCATGTCTGTGATCTCACACTCATAATTATTTAATTCGTATGCTGCTTTCTTGTTAGATAGAACTGCACCTTCACGGCTTCATCTTTTTAAAAATAAAAAAAAACATACAAAATAACATTTGTTCTCACTAAGATCTTCCAATGCAGGATTTGAAGATTCAAGTCTCTAAGATACAACACAAAAGCTATAGAAAAATAAATAAGCCTAGGAACCGTTTAACAAACCAAAACACAGAGGCATCATTGAAAAACTAATGAACTTCTCTACAACTTGAATTGTCAGAATACAGATTCGCTACGATATCATATAATAAAAAAATCAATTTCAGAAAAATGAGCAGGTTTTTTGAACGTATCTCACTGCTTTCTATCCATTGGATGAAATAGGCATCTTTAAAAAGATACCGAACTCCTCTACAACTTTTATGTTGACGCTAATTAACTACAGATTCGCCAATTCTTGTAAATACCATATGAAAAAATCTGAATTTCAGAAAAATGAACCCGATTTTTTGAACGTATCTCACTCGTTTCTTATCGAATTGGATGAAATAGGCATCGTTAAAAGCTAGAAAACTTCTCTACAACTTTCATGTTGATCACTTTTGGTAATTAACTACGGATTCTACAGTTCTCACCAATACCATATGACAAAATCGGAATTTCAGAAAAAAGAGCCCAGAGCTGGTTTTTCGAACGTATCTCTCTCGTTTCTTATCTGAATTGGATGAAATAAGCATCATTAAAAAGCTAGCAAACTTCTCTACAACTTTCATGTTGATCACTTTGATAATTAACTACGGATTCACAGTTCTCGCCAATATCATATGACAAAAAATCTGAATTTCAGGAGCGCCGGTTTTTGAACGTATCTCACTCGTTTCTTATCCGAATTGGATGAATTAAGCATCGTTGAAAAGCTAAAACTTCTACAACTTTCATGTTGATACTTTTTGGTAATTAACTACGGATTCGCTACAGTTCTCGATAATACCATATGACAAAAATCTGAATTTCAAAAGAAAAAGAGCCCAGCGCCGGTTTTTCGAACGTATCTCACTCGTTTCTTATCCGAATAGGATGAAATAAGCATCGTTGAAAAGCTAGCAAACTTCTCTACAACTTTTATGTTGATCACTTTTGATAATTAACTACGGATTCGCTACAGTTCTCGCCAATACCATATTGACAAAAATCTGAATTTCAGAGCACAGCGCCGGTTTTCCGAACGTATCTCACTCGTTTTTTATCCGAATTGGATGAAATAAACTTCGTTGAAAAGCTAGCAAACTTCCTTACAGCTTTCATGTTGATCAATTTTGGTAATTAACTACTGATACGCTACAGTTCTCGCAAATACCATATGAAAAAAAACTGAATTTCAGAAAAATGAGCCCTATGCTGATTTTTCTAGCGTATCTCACTCATTTCTTATCCGAATTGGATGAAATAGGGATCGTTGAAAAGCTTGCGAACATCTCTACAACTTTCATGTTGATCACGTTTGATAATTACATATGAATTCGCTACAGTTCTCGCAAATGTCATATGAAAGAAATCTGAAATTCAAGAAAAGTAAGCCATGCCGGTTTTTTCACATATCTCTGTTTTCCATATCAATTGGATGGAATATGTATTGAGCCAAATCATACATTCATTATGAAAAAGAAGATTTATCATTCCCACATCAGCAATAAATCAAAGAAAGATAAGTGTATATTTCAAAACTGTGCAAAAACAACATCATACATATAAGCTATATACAAAAAATGAAGGCATTGCTATGCTAGTTTGTAATAGCCACCTAAAACTCAATGGAGAATGATTGTAGAGTAAATATTAACAAATCAAATGAAAGTATATTACAGTACACTAAACATATCACAATAAACTTGTTCATAATTTAAAGTACTTAACACAATAGAAAAAAACATACATCCAAAGTTTGGTATATTCAACAAAATATCATAGTGCATTATATCTAAACATCATTAACCATCACTTAGGTCCATATTCAACAAAATAAAATTTAAGTTTACAATAAAGTACTGTTGCATGAGATAGTGGTTAACAATAAGATTTGAACGATAATTACATAATCTCAAAATACAGAATCATCTTCCTAACTCTTTGTGCATCCATCTGACTTTTGATTCTGTAGGTCTTGAAAGAAAGGATCGAATCATCGTAGATTCTTTTGATAAGTTCTCATAAATTGTGTCAATCTCTTCAAAATAAATCAAGAATAGAAAGCTCATTAATTCATTGTCTTTCTTAAAATCTCTTTGAACTCAATTACATTTGCAACTTACTACATAATCATGACAATATAATCATGATTGATCACTTTCATTCTTTTAGTTTTCTTGCTTAGTAAATCCTTCAAAATGAAGGTATTGACCTTTGTCTTCTCTAGAGTCCGTAAGATCAACATCGAAATCAGAGTTATGCATCTATACATGTCTCGATAAAACTTGGAGACTCATCTAAACTAATATGTTGAGTAAATGAAGATTTAGAATTTCCTGACTTTGCCCATTCTCCTGTGGCATGACCTTCACCACAAACTTTCTCCAATTCATTATAACTTACAATTGAAATATTTAAAAAGCCAACATCTTTTGGAAAAGCCTACAATGCAAGAAGTAAAAAAAACTTAACATATATTTCTTAACAATATAATATGACAAAGCTATGTATTACAAAAAATACATGAATATGTGATACATATTCCTCTTGTCCCATCAATATCATTTTTTTATCTTCATCCCAAAACACACATGATTTTCTCTTCAACTCGTGGATGTGATTCTATATTCCTCTTTGATGTGTGATCTGATTCTTACATTGATCGTGTCTTTTTCAAATTCTTTTAATTTATAAGAAACACCTTTGTACACGATCAAACCTTGAGCACTTCTAATATTTGCATCAACATACTCACACATGATTTATAAAAGCCCTGAAATCCATTCTAGTTTTGTCCATACAAAAATGTTTTCTTTTAGTTTTTAGAGCTAGTGGGGGGTTAGGAGGAAGATTATCCATTTAACCTAATTAGACAACCATTATATATTAAAGCAAATATTAGTAGTTAGTATGATTAAAAATAATCTTATAAAAGAAATTATGCCAAAAAAAGATAAATAAATAAAATAAAGATGTTTTATTCTATCCAAAATAAATATTTATCATCCATTACATATATATGTCACAAAAAAAGATAACATCATCAAAAAATATTTATAGTATGTACTAATAAAATATGATTTACAAAAGCATAATAAATCTAACATCACAAAATATGGACTATGTTAGAAAGGATATTTTATGTCATCCAAAATTCTAGCTAATAACCAACTTCATTGTTCCACATTGCATGAGCTATTTGGTCTTTGTCCAACACTCACCTGATTCTCTATAACCCTTATGTCATGCCTACTACTATGTGCTCCCTCATCCCTCGGAAGAATGAAATCATCATCCCCTTATGAAATGATCCAATTATGTAATATACAAGATGCAAGAACAATATCAACTTGTGTTTGTAATGGAAAATATGGGTCGCACTTGATAATTCCAAATCAATTTTTCAAAGAACCAAAAGCACGCTCCACTGTAGTACGGAGTGATGAATGTCGAAGGTTAAACAACTCCTGAGCATTGGTTGGTCTAATGCTAGTGAATTCTTTAAGATGATATCTTGTGACACGAAATGGAGATATAAAACCCTTCCTAGTAGAGTAGCCACCATCCATTATGTAGTACTTAGTGAATAAACGTAAATCAATCATTAGATAAGTAAAATACTTATTGTAAGTGATATTTATGACAAAAATATTTTATACCTTGAATAAAGACCATCCCAAAGGCATGGAGTACGTAGATCATGTGTTTAACCTTCCCACCCCAAGACACATGTAAATCTCAAATCAAGTCTATCAAAGCACATTTTGGGTGGGATAAGGTTTTCTCTCTGGCAAATTCATGCTCTTAGGAACCCTAGCTTTAATATGGGTTCCATCAAGAGCACTATACAATCCTAAAATTAATAAGTTATATTAGTAAATGCATTAAAATACTTACATAAGATATCATTATCATACCTTGAAGAAAGGCATGAATCTATCGCTCGATTGTATTTTATGAGTTTAATGTGGAGCTTTATCATCTCATGTCATAACTCTCTTACAATATATAATACATCATTAAAGTACCTACTCACAGTTTCTCCAGATCGTTGAAAGTTGAATCAAATAACCCGATTTCACACGCGGTGTCGAAGGGTATGTAGTAATATAGAAACTTGTTCTTCAATTTTTACATTAAGCGTGTCTACAAGTAAACCTCTTGTACAAAATAAATTGCATAATTTGAAAAAAGATGTTTTTTCATTCGAACCATATTCACACAAGAATCGGATCCAAGATATAATCTAAAGTGTTTATGTCAATATTTCGCCGTGATTAATTCTTTGTTGATCTCTCCTTATGTGTATCCAATAAAATGTATATAATAGTGATTTAGCCAGAATGCATGCATGAATGGTCAAAAGTTGATTTCATTGATCTCAACATCATTTGAAAACTCATCATAATCGAGGACCATCCTTCACCTCTTTTAGTGTCATTGATTTTCAATGATATTCACTATGTACTTAAAATAAGAAAAGTGTTTAGGAGAATAACAAAGCCATCAAATTAGTTGAGAAACAATGGAATTATAAAAAAATAATATAAGAGAATCATCATTTTTTTCTATGGACATTGCATTGAACATAAAGTAAAGGTAGAACTAAAATTGTTGAATAAATTTATAAATATGTATAAAGGGATCAAGAATTTCTAATATTTTTTCAGCCTCATTAATAAAACTCAATATTTACATTTTAATTTTCTTGTTTGCTTTGGAAGATTTGAGACTTCTCTTTTTAATATATTTGGGTGAAGCAATCTTTAGGGAATACTATTTTCTTGCATTATTTATTTTATATCATAAAACATTTATATAAACTTGATGTCTTCCCTAACAATCTATATATTGTATATTAAATAATAGTACATAACTAAATAATACTATTATAGAAATTAGCAAGATAATTTTCATGAAAAGTACTACATAATGAGACAACTAAAATTTGATTGATTGAAATATTATCAAGATAATCCTACAATGCAAATATAGATCTTATTTAAAACTAAATCTTAATAACAATGAACCAAACAACTATCAAGCAAAGCACCACCTTGTTAAAGTAAACGATAGCTTAAGCTTGATAAAAATATAATCAAGTTCAAGAAAATATGTTAGTGTAATTATAGAGTGTAACTAAACCGTAACTAGATCATGTCATTATGTATGACTAGTTATGAGATTTTTTTTTAATCAAATGTGTATGATTGAAAAAATAAGCTTAGAAAGGAATACTTAGCAAAACAAAACAAAATTGAGTAAATGTTGGAAACTTGGTAAGGGAGTAATACAAGATATAGATTAGATTAAGGAGCTAGAATAATATGCTTGATTATAATTGTATAAAATACTAACATAATTCATAAGGTAACTAATGATGTTGTGTTAGGTAGTCATAGAATATGTGTTACCCTGCTAACTCTACTTTAGAACAAATTGTTGAGGTGGAAAAATTAACAATATAGCACAAAATAAGAAGGGATGATAATAAGAAATTTCACTTTATAACAAAAGATTGTTCTTCTTCATACAAGAAATAAAAAGCATAACTCCAACAAAGAAGAAAATGCGACACTCAATGGAAACTCTCTCTATTATAGCTTCCTTGCCAACTTTCTAACTTCTCACCCCATCTTTCCATAGTTATTATACTCTTAAGCATACAACCAACCACTAACCGCCAAGACTTAAAATTACAATTAAGAATAATATGGCAAGACAAATTAGAATATTAAAAAAACTACTTAACATAACTTGAAAACAAAATTTTTCACATTCTATGCTAAAGGGCTACCACCTCATGATAAACTCCTTGTCTTCTAGTCTTTGATCAACATCAACAAGATTCCCATAAATTGCATGTAAGCAAGCCACATTGTCACAAAGAAGCTTAGAGCATAGACTAATTCCAACACAAATAAGGCCAATTGATATAATCAACCTTATATGAGAAACTGAGGTTGAAATCCAATAAATTAAATTAGAAACTAATGTGATAATAGAAAATATTTTTTTAGTTTAATACATAAATAAATACAATAACTTAGGATATTGTAATAATGAAGTGTTTTAGTAAGATTTTTCTATGACTATATCTAAATACTATTGCTAAGTATCAAATGAGCAGAAATTAAACTAACATTTCTTCAATAATCAAAATTTTCCATTATTCTCAAAGCAATATATGTATATCATCATCAAATATAATATGTATGAAATAGACATAAAAACTGAAATATACACTCTAAATTTTATCAAGATACAAATCCATTAAATTAAATTAGAAACTAATGTGATAGTATAAAAAATATATTTTAGTTTAAATACATAAATAAATACAATAACTTAGGATATTGTAATAATGAAGTGTTTTAGTAAGATTTTTTCTGTGACTATATTTAAATACTATTGCTAAGTATCAAATTAGCACAAATTAAAATAACATTTCTTCAATAATCCTGAAAATTTTCATTAGTCTCACAAAGCAATATATGTATATCATCATCAAATATATAATCTGTATGAAACAAATATAACCTGAAATTTTCCATAATCCTAAAAAATTTTCCAAATTTTTCATAATCAAATATATAATCTGTATGAAACAAATATATATGTATTGATCTGATGACTATGAATATAATGAACTATGAAGATATGAACTTTTAAAGTTGCTTGGTCTGATTTTAGTTGGGTTCATTGAATGATACACTTTTTTTTTCTTTAGTTGATTTGCCTTGGACTGTAATGTTTAGCTCATTTCTATGGCAATTTGTTATTTTTATTTTTTTTCGAGTAGTTTAAGTGTTCAATACCTTTGATCCCATCTTCCACTCCTTTTGTAACTTGTACAGGAATCAAGTTATAGATGAAAAACTAGCATTTTTTGCTTCATATTTTATCATTCAAATAATTCCTTTTTGTTGAACATTATCTTATAAATCTATTGTGAGTTAGATGTATGTAATGTTCTTCTGGTGCTTCTACTTCCTCCGCCATCCAACACATTCATTTACAATATTTTCAAACATGCTGCCTAATTTTGTTTGAACTATAGTTAGTAAAGACACTTTGATTTTTAATAGAATCCTCTATTGTTTCCAGTATTATATTCTAAGAGGAAAAACTCCAGATTTTAGTCTGGTATGTTTATAATGAGAAATCAATTCATGTAAAGCTTTACCTCTTTTCCCGTGCAAATATCTCAGGTTCATACAGAGATATTTTTTTAGCAATGGGGAAATATGGAGAGCTTATAACAAAAAGGAAATGCTTGAGAAGCATCTTGAAAGCAAGACTCACCAATGATCGCAGCAGAAATCTCCCAGCTCTCACAGTGGCAGCTCATGCGGTTAGGGCGCTCGCCGTCACAATCTCCAGGCGATCCCACCTCTCGCCGGCACACACAATAGCGAAGTTTGATCCCAGGGTTCTGCGGCTCAGTTCTCGTAGAGTGGCGGGTATGCGGAAGGTTATCGCGGGAGACGAAGAGTCATACGCGCGCTTCAACCGTGACTTCTAATTTTGCTCGATTTGGAGGTATTCCATTTACACGGAGAATAGCTTAGGAAAGAATTTCAAATACCGTAAAACTTTACACGATAATTAATTTACCTCATACCAAACAAGAGAAAAGTACAATTACATGTATTTAAATTACATTACACCCCTTTTACACGGAATCAAACAACCCTTAAATAACTAATATTTAACCATAATATTATTGACGTAGTTAGATTTTTTTCTAGTTTTTTTTCTCATGCTACAAAAGAAAACTACAAAAACCTTTATTTATTTAATGACAAGATTTTGTCTAACTTTTTGTTTTTTATAAAATATCTTATTATTTTAAATATATAAATATTTCTTATAATTTTATTCATGTATATATATATATATATAGTATTTTAAAAGAAACTGTTATTGAATTAATAAATTATCAAAGACTTTAGGTTGAAAAGTGTTAATGATAAGAGACGAGATCAAGTGCTTGACATTTGGCTCATAAATACTCGATATAAATATACAACTAAAACCCATCATTTTGTTGACATTAAAAGAGGGCAAAATAGACATTTACTTTATAGGTATATATATATACTGTGTATCGCTGTGTACTGACCATACTGTTTCTTTATTGTTATCATGAACTCGGTACATATCAACAGACTCTGCATGTAATAATTTCTAAATTAATTGTTAACCAATCAGCAGCACTCCTATTTATTTCTTTTAAATCATGAACAAATCATCAAACCCGCAATGGAGAAATCATCAGCTTCTTTTGAGCATTTTTTTTCCTCACCTTCCCAACACTTTCCTTTCCTCCTCTTGCCCATCCTCATAACTCCCATGATCTACTTCTTGAAAATTAATAATGTTCTTCCTTATTTCTCTTGTCTCCACCTTCCTTTCTTTATCATTTATTTTCACTTTTCTCCTCCTCTCCACCATTCCTCTCTCCTGCCTCTTTCCACAATAACTCCCCACTTTTCTCTTCTCTCCTGCCTCGCATTTATCTCCTCCGCCTCTCCAGAAGTTGAAGATTCACCAAACACGACCTCGTTTTCAGCCCGCACTCTCCCCAGCAACAAACGTCTTTCCTAACTTCACCACTCGTCGCCGCCTTACGGCCCTCACTGGCGCAACCTCCGGCATTGTAGAAGCCGAACTCTTCTGCTCCGGCAGGCTGAACTCTTTCTCCCATGTCGCGAAGAAGTCGCTTACATGATAAAACAGTTCAACTGCGGCAATGGGTTTCGGAAAGTGGAGTTGAGGGAGAAGCTTGATGATCTGTCTTTGAATGTGGTAATGAGGATGATGGTCGGAAGAAGGTGCGACGGAGAAGAGAGGAAGAGGTTTCGGTGGGTGGTGAAGGAAGGGTTTGAGTTGGTGAAAGAGAGTAGTTTAGGAGATTTCTTGCCGTTTTTGAGGAGAGTGGGGAATGGGGGGAGAGAGAAGAGGATGGTTAGGTTGGAGAAGGAGGCTGATGAGCTTTTCGGAAAGGTGGTGGAGGAGACTAGGAAGAGGAGGAAGAGCAAGGCGGGAGAAGAGAAGACCATTGTAGATCGCCTGTTAGAGTTGCAGGAGAAGGAGAGATATTACACTGATGAGATCATCAAAGGAGTCATATTGGTACTTTATATATTATTTCTTTTAGATATGTATAGTTCTTTATTTTGCAATTTTATTTGAACAGTAAATTATAAATTTTAATTAGAATTAAGCCAAATAATTTTAGAAAAAATTTATAATAGGAAATGCTGATTAAATTTTGGTTATGATGGGTTTCATATTTATTAGATTATTTTGAGAGGACTCTGACAAAACAATTTAAATAATAATGTATTATATTAGTCTCAAAATAAATTAAATAATTATCATATTATCATTAAATTTTAATTACTATAATCTTTAGAGATATGGAGTGTACATTATTCAATTTATATATATATATATATATATATATATATATATATATTGCTGACCAACAAGGAAGATTGCTAAGCTGGATTATATTTCTTTATAGTTTTTCACGCGTTGCATGTGATGCTACACGATATATCTTGCTATGCATTGATTGCGAGAGCAAAAAAACAACCAAATAAATTGCAAAAAAATTAATCATAATATTCTTTTTCAAAATATTAAAATATTTAAATTTGTTTTAAGATAAGTATAATGAATATATATATATATATATATATATATATATATATATATATATATATATATATATATATATATATATCTTATCATAAAACAAAAAAAAATTTATTTCAGAAAGCCAGTTAAATATATGCACGTACTAATTCACACCAACTAATTAATGTGCTTGATCAGACCATGATAGCAGCAGGAACAGACACATCAGCTGCGACGCTTGAATGGGCAATGTCTCTTCTCCTAAACCATCCTCAATCGTTACAGAAAGCCAGTTCCGAAATAGAACAACTGGTCGGCCATTATAATCGCCGCCTCATCCAAGAGTCGGATCTCTGCAACCTCCCATACCTCCAAAGCATACTCAAAGAGACTCTTCGTCTCTACCCGCCGCCCGCTGCTGCTCCCTCACGAGTCCACACAAGACTGCACCGTCGCTGGCTTCCATGTCCCGCGGGGAACCATACTCTTTGTCAATGCCTACCATATTCAAAGAGATCCCATGATGTGGGAGGATCCTCAAAGCTTCAAGCCGGAAAGGTTCATGGCGGCGGCTTCTGGTTCAGGATGTAAGACGATGATGCCGTTTGGGATGGGGAGGAGGAGCTGCCCGGGAGAAGGATTGTCTATGAGGCTTATGGGATTGGCTCTCGGCACCATGGTTCAGTGCTTGGAATGGAAGAGGGTGGGGGAGGACGAGGTGGATATGGAGGAAGGAGCGGGGATGACAATGCCAAAGGCTAAGCCATTGGAGGCATTGTGCATGCCAAAAGGTATTATTGTATGAGAGGTCACTCGTTGAAGATATTTTTAGGTGTGAATTGAATTATTGTAATCATGATACTGCATATCTATACGTAATTATATATAATATTCTAATTTGAAGTCTTCATTTACTTATTTGCCCACATAATATATAGTTTTATTTTTTTTTGGAAGAATTTGAGAGCCTTAGCTCAATTATATTCCAAAGAAGAGAACATTACAAAATTACAAAATGAATTCACCAAGTGAATTCAATCATCTTCTCAAGACTAAGGTATAAGGATAACAGCAGAAAAAAGAGACAACAAACAGGGAGAGGAAAAGCACTTACATCTCTTCCCGCAAAAGAGAACTTACATCAGAAACAAATAGCAATCTAAGTAGAAGAAGAACCGCCCCAAGCTGCGAACAAAGAGAAACCCAAAAAAATAGAACTTACGGCATGTAATACATGTTGTGATTTGTTCTGGACTCAGACATAGAACGAAGCATAGAGAGCTCCAACCCGAGAAAAAATAGCCAAAGCAATGCTGCTGCACCCTCACAGCCATCCAATTGGCAAAGAAGAGACTTCCATCCAAGGTTGTTGTGTTGTGCAACCAAGCTGAGCCATACCAAACACTTACGATTGGTAATATATAAGTCATCATTGTCCAGTTTTTCAGAGCCCCCCATAAATCTCAGATGCCTTTGGAAATTCAGGAATGAGTCCTGTTTCTCCAAACCAAAAAAGAATTCAGAACAGTAGCAGGCCAGGAATCTCTAGGTTCCCATCTTGCAGCTTTAAAAGCTATTCGATCCATGATTTGGTCGATTAAGAAAGAAAGAGAAGATGTTGAGAGAGCAAATAGTCTGTTGTTCCTTTCACGCCATATGCAATAGACCAAACAAAGAATGATAAATAGTACACCCTTTTGATAATTTTGTGCATCTTAATTGTCATACCATTCGACTTGTTGTAATGTGGATTGCATTAAAAAAATTCCCATAAGGAAGAATGCTTCGATCAAATGCATCGAGAAGGGCATTCAAGAAGAGGTGAGAGTGAGATTCGATTCTTTAAGACAAAACAGAAGTTAGTTTGAGAACCAATCCCTCTTTTAACAAGTATATCAGAAGTCTTTAAACCCCTTAAATAAGCCAACCAGCAATATATTGAGTAATTAACAGCACAACCAGGAAACCATATGCCTTTGTACCAATTTACCGAAGGCAGGTTTTCAAAAAGAGCACCTTTAAAATCAAAGGTAGTGGAGATCGCTTTGAATCCCATGTAATCCTCCTCCCCTATAGGTATAGAATCAATGGCGCATATCAATGGTAATTCGAATCAGAAGGCATTCTCCATCTACCCTCAACAATAAAGAGCAACTTGTATCTTTATAAAAGTTCAAAATTATCAGAATCCATTGATTCATAAATAGATTTTTTGACACACCACGGGTCATAAAGAAAAGAAAAGGAATTGCCATTCCCAATGTGATAAGAAATTTTGTCTCGAAAACGTTTTGCATATAGTTTTAATTCTTTCCACATAGGGGAGATTCGACGAAGAGAGTCACTCCAAATGGACCCATATTTCTGGTTGCACCAGCTAGCAAAAGGGGAGTTCATCTTAAGAGTCTTCCACATGGTTTTAATTTTGCATAAAGAGTTGAGAGAGAAAGCTGAGAGTATCCCAATTCCCCCCTTCTCCTTGGGACTAGTAGTTTTGTCCCAAGATATAATAGTAAGTTTATTAGAAACCCCATTATGATAGAAAAAACGTGAAGTGAGAGAGTAGATGGTCTTCAAGACACCCTTAGGAATCATCATGGATCTAAACCAGTAAGTAATCAAGTTGTTAACCGATGATCGAAGTAATTGCAGCCTTCCTCCTAGAGACAAAAATTTGCATTTCCAACCAGCAATCCACCTTTGAATTTTATCAAATAAACTAGAGAAGTTTGCAAGTTTAGGGGATCCCATAGTTAAGGGAAGACCCAAGTATTTGATAGGAAAAGTGCCCTGAGAAATATTAAGGATGTTGCAAAGATTTGTAACATCCCTAGATCCTTTTGAAAAACAAATAAGAGATTTGTCTTGATTAACCATAAGTCCAAGATATATTTTTCTAAACTCTCAAGACAGATTTTAAGGATCCCACAAAGTGCTATCAGCCATGCCAGTCACCAAGATCATCTGCAAAAAGCAAGTGTGATATTTTGCATGTCCCAGAATGAGAGGTCTGTATCTGAATAAGTTGACCTCTCTATCGATTAAGCAAGAGAGTGTATCTATGGCTAATGTAAAGAGGAAAGGGGATAAGGGGCAGCCTTGTCTTAGCCCATGTTTTGAGGTAAAGTAACCTTTAATTTCCCCATTTAGATGGAGAAGGGGACTGAGATACAAGCCTTCACCCAATTAATAAATCTAGGGGGAAAGCCAAAAGAGTGAAGTCTATGCAAAAGAGCTTCCCTATTAATAGAGTCAAAAGCCTTTCTGAGGTCAAGTTTAGCAAGAAAACCACCATGAGAATGATTATGAAACAACTCTTGACATATTTCATAGGCCATAGTAATATTGTCAGAGATATCCCTTCCTTTAATGAAAGCATTGATGAATTAATTAAATAAGGAAGCACCTTCTTAAGTCTAGGCAAGAACCTTAGCAATGACTTTATAAAATGTGTTGCAAAGAGAAATGGGTCTATATTCGATAATAGAGTGGAATGCTTAACTTTAGGAATTAAGGTAATTAGAGAGTGTTTCAACCATTCGAGCTTGTGTTTTGAAAAAGTGGTGAGGCCTTTAAAAGGTTTTCGAAACATCCCATGAAGCTATGAAAAATTTGGAATTCCATCAACCGGAGCTTTATTCTCATTAATAGCTTAAAGCATCCGAATGTCTGGTCGCTAATATCGCCTTCCAAGCTCATAACTTGATCATATGAGAGAGAATTCCCAATGGGAAAATCGCAGATAAAAGAATCAAGTGTTAATTGAAAAGTGCTGAATAGTACGCTAATTTCAAAGAATAGAATCCGGTCATTTATAATTCCTTGATCGTTAGGAGCTCCTAATACAATTGGAACTCTCCTTTCTTTGATAGAGAAGTAAAGAAACTTGAGATCATCATCGAGGAGGTTAACCAATGAGCCTTAGCTGCTTAACCCATGCATTTTCCATGAAGCAAACTAAGGTAAGAGTCTTTGATTCCTTGGCCTCAATCCTTAGATGTACATCATTGGGATTCCTTTCCAGCCTTTTCAAGAATGTCTTTTGATTCCTTTTGCTTCATCAATAAGGATTTGTAGATGAGAGAAACTTTTCATGGCTTCGAGTGCTTTTTGACATTAGAAAGTTTATTTGCGAACAAAGATAGGATCCTCGCAACATAATGATTCCATGCAACTTTTGTAACTTCAAGGAAATTGGGTGAAAGAGACCAATGATTCTGAACATAAACCGTAATACTCTCAAATGATCAAGGAATATGATGAGAGGTGAATGATCCAAGACAAGGCGTGGAACTTTGTAAAAGGAAGAGGGAAATTTTTCCAACCAACCAACATTGCATAACCCTATCTAATTTAGAGAGAATGGGGTTATTGACTTGCGATTAGACCATGTATAAATAAGCCCGTTAGGAAGATCCAAAGTAATTCACAATCTTGAACACAGGAGGAAAAAGGTTGAGTGTTAGAATGAGACAGTGGAATTCCTCCCGACTTTTCCTTACATGAAATACATGAGCAGTTAAAATCACCCATTAACAACCAAGGATCCGAAATGCCATTGCAAGATCCTCGAGAATCGTGAGGGATATTCGAGATTGGTCGCTTTCGATATATGGTTAAGAAGAAGGGATTACCATAATAAGAAACAAAACCATGAATGAATTGAGAAGAGACAATCAGAGGCTTGAAGTCTATTCGCTCAGAACACCATTTAATCCAGATTCGGCCACCGGTTGCCACATCAAAATTGGAACAACAGGATTCAGAATGGAACATAGAAAATTTGCGCATGAGAATGGGGTTAAGAGCAGCATCAGAATTGATCTTAGTTTCCAAAAAACAAAACAGGTCCAGATTGTGTTCCTTAATAAGTCTCAAACAATCCAGTTTACGGCCCTCAGCAGCAAGACCTCTAACGTTCCAGCTAGCTAAACGAGGAAAAGTCATTGAGAGGAGGAAGAGATGGGCTTCTTACCCTTTTTATGTTTACCTTTCTGGATGGAGTAAGCTGTAGAAGAACTAGCTTGCACGCCTTCTTCTACCAGGTTAGATGATGGGGAGGTTGGATTTTTCCCAAAAATTTGACCAGGTGTCACCGCTTGGGAGAGGAGGTTGACGAGGTTCCCCCTGTCTGGGAATAGCAACCAAAGAAGAAGAATGGCCTTCACAATGTTAGTAACCGCAAATAGAATGATCTTTCTCCTGTATAAGATGATTTTCAGGTTGTGAAGAAGGAGAGGGAGCTTGATTTAGATCAGTAGAAAGAACACGGGTTCAAAGAACACCTCGCGGCTCTGCAGCTTTCTTCCTCTATAATCTCCCCGCCAATGCAGAAAAATTATTTGCAAGGGTAATCTCTGGCAACAGACGACTCGACTCTACCCCTGCTGGTAATATGAGATTAGTCGACGACTTTTCCCGGACGTATGATCGCTATGTGAAAATGTTTGCACTTGGAACAAGCGATGGTTTCCAATCGCATGTAATTGGTCGAATTTTTTCCCATTCAAGTTAATCGTGATCGAATCGGGAAGGACTGAGGAAGTTGTGATCCGCACACGAGCCGAAAGGTAATACGCTTTGGAAGTGGTAAGGTTATCAACAAAGGAACCCGATCATACTCCCAATTTTTGAAAATCCTTTCTCGTTCCAACAACATAGTGGAAAATTAGGTAATTTGATCCAAAGGGGAATCTCAGTCACCTGATCCTTGGAGGGCCGAAAATCCCACTTCCATTTTTGAAAGATGAATGGCCGCCCATTGAGAAAACAAGGTCCATCATTCCAAACAACATCATAGTCTTCCTTACATGAGAACTTAAATAAGAAAAAATCCCCCTCGAGAGATAGCAATTCAAGAGTACCTTTCAATCGCCATTTCCTTCTAACCGCAGCCGAAAGAGAACCGTAGTAAGGCCTCTTCCCTATGGCGTGACCGACTAAAGACAAATTCCATTCCTGTTGGCCTTCCTTCAGATCATCCTCCGAGAACAACACTTCGGGAGAATCCGATGGTATGAAGGATAAGGGGAAATCCCTACTTTTTTCATTTTGTGCAAGTAGCAACTCCTTCCAATTGCAATGACCATGGGAATCCGGCAAGGAAACGCCCGCAGTCGAAGTAGAAGGAGAGACAGAAGAAAGAGGGGGGAAGAGATTGTTGAGGGTATCCATAATGGTATGAGTCCGTGACTGGCCATGCCGGAGGTCAGGGAGAGATGGATGTAAAATAACCGAACAAAAGAAGTTGGATATTAAGGAGAAGGAGGGGGGTGGAAGAGGGAGGTGCCGGCAAGAAGCTCAATACCAGGGAGCCCTAGCTACATTCGAGAAAAAGGTATCTTTGTATCTCATTGTAGCCGCCCAAATCCAGATTGTTTCCAATCCTAGGCAGGAAAAATGAACGCTCACATATATATAGTTTTATAGCCATTATAGTATTTTTTTTTCCCCAAAATAACTGATGATATTATGATTACAATGATAATGTTATATATATATATATATATATATATATATATATATATATATATATATATATATATATATATATATATATATATATATATATATATATATATATATATATAAAATCCTCGCAGAGTATATGATTGCCTAAATACTAATGATAAGAGGTTGATGACTATGTATGCATGTAGATGTCAAAAAAAGCTCGTTGTGTGTAGCGGTTTACCGTTAAGCTAACTAAACGAGCCGAACACGAACAAATATTTCAAGCTCGATTTATAAACGAGCTGAACATGAATAATTCTTTGTTCGATCGTGTTCATCTCGATTTAGTTCGAAATAAATAAATAATTATAATTAATAATATAAAATTTTATTTAAAATATAATGTATGTTATTAATATTTTTAAAAATTATATTTAATTTAATAATTAAATTAGTTGATAAAATTTTAAATCAAATAAGTTAAAATATATTATAATTACAATTTTAGGAATTTTTTGATTATGATAATTGGTAAGGTAATATCATAGCCACGAGATTTTTACTCTAAGATTTAAACAATTGAAACTATGCAGATATAAGCCTTCCTCGACAGTCTAACATGCCGTCTCTCTCGACTCTCGATCGATTTAGCTTTATTTATGATTTTGCCCTAATCCTGTAAGTCCCTCCGTCACTTTCTTCTCTTCTCAGTCTTCTGACGTTCAGAGATTTCTACTCTTCTTAGCCTTCTGGCATTCTGGGACTGGGAGTTGTGAGTCTTGCGAGTTGCAACGCTAATATCTATAGCAAGAGTCGAACCTCTGGACACGATTTTTGGTTTTCTAGGGTTTGGTATCGATATTTTCTTCTTTTTATCAAGCTTCTACTTGAGACTCGGTCGACTTTGCATGTACCATTCTCTTAACTCTTCTCCCTCACAATCTATATTTCTTTTTTAATGTGTTTTTTTGTTGATATGTGAAGTAATTACTCGCCGAGTTGCAATGCTATAATCTATACAATTAAAAATTCCTCTAATCCTCTTACTTCGGTTTCATGTTAAAAGGAGAAATGCTCTTAAGCTTTTACAATTTGTGGCTCTGATCTTTCATTTGTAGTTGGGAGTGTCAAGTGTGCATCCAGATGTTGATTTATTTACTTTATCAGGGCTTTTTGAAATCTTTGATTTAGGGTTCTGATTTCTTCTCAAAAATTCCTTATTTATTCGGTTTGAGGGTTTTACTGTTTGATTTGTAGTTTGATTTGTAGATCCAACATCTAGGTAAGCATAGCTTGCTGACTTGAGTCACTCGATGTCTATGCTATATATTACTGTCTCTGGTATTGAAATGCTTGAAGTGCTTATTGAGTTATTCTCTGTAGGATATTCTCCACCTTATGCAGCTATGCTTGTTGTGGATGGTGCCCCTGCTAGTTGTGCATGACGTTATTAAAATTAATAATGATGATTCTGTGGATGGTGCCCATGCTAGTTGTGACAGCTTAGAGATTTGAGATGCAATGTTATTTTCTTTTACTCTTCTCATTTGTCGAGTAAAGCTCTGCGGGGTTTATGTTGGCATGTTGCAATTGCACCTTCACATATTTATGTCGATTGTATTATAAATATATTGGGGAACTTTATATATGATGTGATTATATTTTAGGATATTTTCCATCTTCTTCTTCTTCTTCTTCTTCTTCTTCTTTCTGTTTAGAGTCCCACATTATTTTCTCTAGTTCTACAATTTTGTTAGTTTTGAGGCTTCAATGTTAGTGCCTATATTGAAAGGGAGAAAATCAAGAAAGAATGGACAAAAATAAAAGAATGACTGATTGAATTGAATGACTGATTTTGTTCTGTGGACAAAAATCAAATTTGCATCAATGGAAACAAATTCTACTCCTGTTCTATGTGCATAATTATGCTCATTATGTTAATAGAAATAAAAGAATAACTTGTTATTTGGTAAATACCTATAAACACCTATATGTTATGAGTTTCTTTCTTTTTTTGGTTTTGAGTTTCTTTCTTTGTAATTGTTAAACACCTACATGTTATGATAAACACCTAGTATTGAGAGTGTATGTGTATGTGATCTTAACTCATATTTTCTTTTTTTTATTTAGTGTGTTATCACAATGTGGATCATTCTCTCGATCATGTGATAATGATATAGTTGTAGAGTCTGAATATGGTAATGAAATTCCAACTATTTCTTTACAACATGTTGAATCAGAGGCAAATGTACTTGAGACTAATAGTGCAGTTAAATCTAAGAAAGCTAGAAAGAAAATATCTTCAGTATGTGAGTACTTTATAGAAACTACTTCTGTATTTAAGGGAGAGAGTATACCCTCTTTACAATGCATATGTTGCGGGAAATTTCATAAATCCAAAACTGGCATAACTTCATAACTCTTGAGACATGTGAAAGAATGTGACAAAATAAAGGCCAAGAATAAACAAGTTGTTGAATTGGTAGACAAAAGGTAAAAAAAATAAATTTTATGCCTTTTGATGCTAATTCGAAAATTGAGATTTCATTGTTCCATGACCCCAAAAATTATGATCATCTTCAGATAAGAGAAATAATTGCAAAGATGATAATTGTGCATGAGTATCCATTTATGATTGTTGAGCATATGTGGTTTAATATTATGTTGAAGGTGTTGAATCCCATTATGAGAGTGTTTAGAAACACTATTAGAGTGATTGCATGAAAGTATATGAAATGGAAAAAGAGAGATTAAAACATTTCTGGAGCATTCATAGAGTTTCTTTGACATCGATTGTTGACTTCAAATCAAACAATGGGCTATATGTGCTTAACAATTCACTATATTGATGATTCTTGGCAACTGCATAAGTGAATCATCAACTTTATTGAGCTTGATCCTCCACAAACTGGTACATTTATTTGTGATGTAATATATTATTGTTTAATAGATTGGAATTTGCAGGACAAGGTATCTACTATCACATTGGATAATGCTAGTAATAATGATATGTGCAAATGCTTTAAAATTAATTTTCGCCTAGAGGAAAGTTACATTTTAGGTCATTTCTTTCATGTTAGATAGTGCTCACATCTTGAATATAATGGTTCAAGATGGTTTGAAAGAGGTGCAACAAATAACACATAAGATTAGGGAGACAATAAAATACTTTAAAAAGTCTCCTTCACGGTTACATAAGTTTGTTGAAGTGGCAAAGCAATTAGGGATCCCCACTTCAAAGGGATTATGCATTGATGTTCCTACAAGATGGAACTCCACTTACTTAATGCTTGAGTCTGCTTTTATTTACCTCAATGTGTTCGCTCATTATGCAGCTTGAGATTCCAACTATAAGTGGTTACCTTCTGAAATTGAGTGGTATAACTATGAGCAGATTAGAAGGTTTCTTTCTATTTTTTATAGTGTGACTAAAATGATTTCAGGTTCTTCTTATCCAACTACAAATATGTTTTTACCTACTACCATGCATATTAAGAAACTACTTATTAAAGAATGCAGTTCATCAGATGAATTCATCAAGTAAATGACTACTATTATGAAAATAAATATGATAAATACTAGGGAGAATGCAATTTACTTATGTCAGTGGCTGCTGTGCTTGATCCACGTTTGAAAATGAAATTCATTACTTTCACATTTCCTAAAATATACTCTAGTTTTGAGATAGAATCCAAGATTAAGAGTGTTGAGGATGTTATTTGAGAAATCTGCAATCAATATTCAGTAGATATTAGTACTTTAAGCTCTTTAATTCCTAGTGGATCTTCACAACTAGCAGTTAATGTGCCCTTTTCATCAAATTTTGATTGTATGTTAGGATTTGCTAATTTTATTATTTCTTCTGGTTCTATTCAGCCATCAAAATCTGATTTGCAAACTTATTTGGAAGAAGGATTATACTTGTGCAATAATGATTTGTTTGATATTCTTGAATGGTGGAAGATGAGTACTCCTAAGTATCCTATTTTATTCAAAATGGCTAAGGATATTTTAACAATTCTTATAACCATTGTTGCATATGAATCTGCATTTAATATCGGTGGTAGAGTTCTTGATGATTACATGAGCACTTTATCTCCAAAAATAGTCAATGCACTTGTTTGTATGGCTAGTTGGATCAGAGGTGTTCAGCCCAACATAAAAAATCCTTTGGTACTTTTCCAACTAAGAGCAATCTATTTAATATATTTGATAAATTTCATTCTCTCATTATCTACTTTTATTTCAGCAAGAGTTAATGGAGGAGGAGAATCTTTATGTGAAACTTCCGAAAATATTTAGCAATGGAGAAGGATACTAAGCATCAATATATCATCTTGCATTTACTCTTTCCAATCTAATTTTCATTTATGCTATTTAATTTGGACTTATATTTGTGTTGTTTAATTTGGACTTACAGAGTGTTTAATTTGGACATATAGTTGTGTTATTTAATTTGGACATATAGTTATCTTAAGAACTATAGTTGGCTGCTATAATTATGTTTATGTTTCATCGTTCAGTTTGAGATTATTTTTTGGCATCTTAATAGTTGGCTATCTTGTTTGAGATTATTCTGTAACATGTGGTGGTTGACACTTGATAGAATGACAGGATGACTTTGTTGGCATAGTTGGGTTGGTTGACACTTTCGGCTGGTTGAGTTGGTTATATGGCTGGTTTTTTTTGTTGTTTTGCTCTTTCGCTTATTCTGTTGACCGTTGACATTTTGTCGGGGATTGGGTCGGTTAATGACATTTTGGGGTCAGCTTGGGTGATTCGCTTGGTTTTGCTTGCTTTGGTTTCTCTTGAGTGATCGGCTTGATGACTTTGGGGTCACTGCCTTGGGTAATTCCGCTTAGTTTCTTTCTGATGGTTTCGCCTTGGGTGATTCGATTGATGACTTTTGGGGCTACCGTCTTGGTGATTGCCTCTGGCTTGGTTTTGTTCTGCTTTGGTTTATCTTGGGTGATTCTAGCTTGATGACTTTGGGAATTGGGGTCATTTGGTTTTATTTGTTCTTTCTTGGCTTGATGATTACTGTTGTGTACTCCCATATTTCCTATTTGGATGATAGCCTACAACCTACTGCTTTGCTTATTCTTAATTCATAAGAGTTAAAATGGTAAGATTAACATATGCTACACTTAGTCTTGTAACTTGTGATATTACACATTAATGGGCTATGATGGAAAACTAAATAGATGTATGAGATGCAACTTAGCTTGATGGTTGGTTGTATGTAATTTTTTGTGGTTTCTGTTGTTCTTTGTTGTTATATTATGCACAAAGTTTTTTTTACATTTTTTTCCTACCGACTCATTCTAATTTAAGCTTATTCAATATTCATTTCATTTTTTTCTTACACTTACTATTATTAATCTTTCATTTTGTCAATTTTTGAAAGTTTTAAATTCACAAAGTCACCAAGCTATTGACATCGATTTATTTATTTTAATTTTGCCCATTCATAATATTTATTTCATATTTTCTTATTAGTTTTGTTAACATGAAGTGTAGATTATTATTTTGAAGAATCAAGGTTGGTTGAAGGCTTGAAAGCTTGAAGACTTGAAGGCTTGAAGCTATGGATTGGAAATTGGAAATTGTAATATCATTATTTTGTTAGTTTTTATTGAATCAAATTGTTACTTGAATATGATCATGTAAATTTTTAGGTTGAATTTATTCTAATAAGTTGTAAATTTGTAAATTGTAATAATATGAGTTAGTAGTTTAAATTGTATTTAATTTTATGTAAAAAAATATTTCTGATTGTATATCTTTTAGTTTCAATTAAATAAATTTTTACTTAATTTTTACTAATATTACTTAATTTTTTTTACTATATAAATAAATTTTTTTAACTGAACAAATAAATTTTTGATTGTATATTACTATTTTGTATATCTTTTAGTTTCAATTTTTGCTAATATTACTTAAATTTTTTACTGTATAAGATTCCATTAAATAATTTTTTTATTTTTTCAAAATTTTTAATTTTAAATGAAAATTAAGAAAATAAATATTATTAAAAATATAAAATTGAGCCAATTTCGATAACACACAAGCTTAAAACGAACACTAATAATTTTTCGAATGAACATAACACTCTATAAACGAGCTATTTCAACACAGCCAATTCAACAAAATAAATAAACGATAACATAACAACATCTCTTGCTCGGCTCGTTTACACCCCTATATGCATGCATACTTTGGCTTTAGTCAGAATAATTAAATGATAATTATATTAGTAACAAAATAAATTTGTTGATAGAGATAAATCAAATCGCAAGCTATTTAGGGTCGCAAATGAGGAGAGTCGAGCATAGGCATGTTCAAATTCAAGTTCGTTTATCATTATTAAACTCGAGCTCGATTCGAGTTTTTAGGATGGTGTTCAAGCTCGAACTCTTTTAAAAAAATTTTATTTGAGTTCTGCTCAAGCTTATTCATGAGCTCGGTTCAGATTGGACTAATCAAGCCTGTTAACAAGCAACTTGTTTAATGAAATAAGCAAGCCTTAATCGAGCTTATTCGCGAGCAGCATGTTGAGAAATATAAATGATACTGTTTATGAACAAGCTTTAATTGAGCCTTAATCGCGTAATCGATTAACAGCTTGTCGCATCTTTAAATACGTGCTTGAATATAAATGAACCGAATAAACAACTTGGTTAAGTTATTCATTTAACAATCAAAAGTGTTTAAGCTCGTTTAGTTCAATGAACAAACATAAACAAGTTCTAATCATTTCATGAATCTGTGGTTGATTTCCTAATGTTTGATCAAATTCCATTAGAAAATCTTTATGTTTAATATGAAATTTAAGAAATATATATATATATATATATATATATATATATATATATATAATATATATATATATATATATATATATATATATATATATTTTTATATGATAATATTAAAAAAATATAAAAATTAAAATAAAAATTAAATCTTAAATAAATACCCCTAACCTTAATTTATATTCTCCCCAACTCCCC
This sequence comes from Cymbidium sinense, assembly GCA_021442155.1. Lineage (NCBI taxonomy): Eukaryota > Viridiplantae > Streptophyta > Magnoliopsida > Asparagales > Orchidaceae > Cymbidium > Cymbidium sinense. Next base: position 32,448,863 of record CM038226.1, on the reverse strand, counting down.
AAATCCTTAGCCAACCTCTCACTCTCCCTCACCCGAAAGCAACACGTCGACGGATGTAAAGCTCCCGCCGGTTACATTGCTCATTCCGGGTCACGGATGAGCTGCTCGCTCCACCACACGAGCGAACACACGCGCCAAGAACGACATGCATGTGCACATCCGCGATCGGCATACTCGTGCACATGCATTGTTCACGAACCACGCATGAATTCCAAGCCTATCATTCTGTAAGTCAGGAGTCTGTGCCCGCCTGGCCCTGTGGTTGAATATAAGTACGTTACACCCTTTTCTGGTAAGGAAATCTATATTTATTTTGTGTACCTTAGAGCCCCATACATGCCTTTCTTTGGACAGGTAGATTCTGGTTTATACCACCCATACATCGCCTTTCTTGGTGTGGTATAGACCATAAGGCATCCCCACGTGAGGACATGTCGATGTCAAAATATGCCAAATTTGCAAACCGTGAGACAAAAGCCTTAAGATAAATTCAAACATAATTATAAAATTGCTATTTAAATGACATTGCGTATAAGTACCAGACGCCTTTCTTGAGGTGAGGAAAACATATATCACACAAGTAGAGAGCCTCATACATATCTTTTTTGGCATGGTGTGATGACGCATTCAGGTCATGATTTATACCACCCACACACACCTTTCTTGGCATGGTGGATAGCTGCATACAAAGTACAGGGATGATATTGGGATGCTATCAAAATGTTGCCAAACTTTTACACTAACATGATGCATAAGATGCTTAATAAAAATTCAACTATGAAGCTAAAATTAATGTTTTAACTTGACATTGCAAGTATACATGTACACACATTTCTTGGCATGGAAAATCATTACATGTTGGAGCTTCAGAGACCCATACATGTCTTTCTTTGTATGGTGGGATGACGCATTCGACTGTGATGTTTACACCACCCAAACATGCCTTTCTTGGCATGGTGGACAGGCCCAGCCCCCGTTGTAGTCCCCTATGTGGGGACGATGCCGGGAGGTTGCCGAAATGCTGTCAAAATGTAAAATTATAAACTTGCAATAAAACTCAATCAAAATAAGCAACACTACTCAAATCTCTAAAGTTAAATCAATTTTAAATTAAATAACATACATGGGCCCCGATAATATGCTAAATGCTTAAACTTTATGTCTGAGGATGCTGAGCGGGTTGATTCCTGATTTGGTCCTAGGACTTGGTCTAGGTTAACAAAACCTAAAAATTCAATGATAATATTATAAAAATTTCAACTTAGTAAAATCTTAAAAGTTAATTATGTCATATAATTGTAAAAGATAAACCTAAACTTATTGACACGGCTTCTCAAGTTCAAGCTCCCAAGTGAAAATTTTCAAACTTGATCCTCTACGCTCAAGCTAGAGTTGACAAGGTTTAGATGATTATAAATTTTGAGAATTTAGACTTGATCATCTATAGGAAAAGTGGTAGAATTGACATAGTCTATTAGCCAACCATAATCATGTATTCAAAATATTATCCTTGCTAAGGTTTAAATGATCAATCTTTACATATTCAAATTTAAGCCAATTATAAAATGATCAAATATTCAAACAAAGAAAAATAAATAAATAAAATGAAATTAATTATTTAAATTTAAAGTTAAAACCATCCACCCCTTCGAAACTATTTTTCTAGGGGTGACAAATTAAAAAGACTTTTTCTCACAAAGAGCTAATGTCAAATCAAATACATAACTATTTTCATACTCAAATAATCTTAAGCCCGTAAGGATGTGGCCGGTGTTCTCTGTCTACGTGATTTTGTCACAAAATGACATCACATAAATGGCAGTTAGGACCAGGTGGCTTGCCACAAAATGACACCACTAAATTACGGTCACGGCCGTTGCCCGTATGTTCCCCAACGACTTTTCTCTTTGAGTTGTGAACTATAGAATATATTTGATTTGGAAAAAATCCCTCTGTTAGCTAAGGTGGACTTAAGCTTGTCTCCTTAGATAAACACCACCCCACAATGCAACCCATGACTAATGATAAAGATCCTTCGATCAGGTTGGGTCGACTACCTCCAATAAGTAGACACCACAGGATGACTAACCATGGGTCTTGATGAGCATCATCATTCTCCAACCATCCTCTTTAAATAAATAATGTTGAATTTCATAAATTTAAATTTTAAACTCCAAATGTTGCTACCATACGCTATGCATTTAGCAATATAACGACCAAGCATTAATCGAAAGTTCTTTCTGGGAATTGGAAGGAATAATTAACTGCTGCTATAGAAACCGAACTAGATATAAAGTCCTCACAAAAATGAGGGCAAAATCTCTGGGTTGTGTCTTATCTACTATTCCATATACCTTCTGAAAATTTGATCGACACTTAAAGCATACTCTCTTAATTGAGAGTTTGGTGACAAATTTTTGGACCCCCACATGTGGATTAGCATTACATTAGCTCAGGTCATTGTAGTAAGCCTGGAAATGAGCGTAATATAAACTTTAATTGATTATTCATAGATTGCACACACCTTAAAGAGTCTGAGCAAAACTTTAATAATAAAAGAAGTTGATTGACGATGATGTTGAATAGAAAGTTTCTTATAATAAAAGTTCACAATACAAACTTTCACACATTTCTCATTTCTCCCTCATATCTCTTATTTACTTACTCCTTTTTTTTTTCTCTTGCCAAACTCATAAGAGGTATTTATAGATTTAGAATTGATAGGACACTGAAAATTCCACTAGTCGAAGCACGAATCTTGATGTTGAAAGCAATCTCATTCTAAGTCAAGACTAACCCAGATCAAACACTTAAAATATAATTAAAAACTTTAAGATAACAGTCGGCTCCTAAATATGGATTGCTTATAGTCAAATCGAGCATCTTGACGAGCTGGATATAATAAGCCTAAGTTCTCCTAATTTAACTTCATTTGGGCATTCAAATACTTAAAATACAATAAATGATTAAGGGAATCATTTTTAGTCATCCAATGGAGTAGTTTAGATTTTGCATGTATTTATAGAAATGTCACTCCTCTAATAAATACCCACATTCTTCATGAGGAGCTGCTAAAGAGAGAGAGCTCGAGACTCAAGATCCTCCAATTGTTCCACCTCCGACCACCACTACCGCCGGCCATCACCGCCACCACCGCCACCGCCACCACGCCATCATCATCGCCGGTTACGCGACCATCGTTGTCATTATTGCCACCAAAAGCCGACCAATTGGTCATCATTTTCATCATTGATCATCCGCCCATCACAACTCGACAGTCGCCATTCACTATCGCTGATTTCCATCAACAACTATTATGCCCAACTCCCGATAGTTGTCACTTGAGATTTTCACATCGCTTTCACATACAGTAATCCGTTATTGAGAAAACTTAAACTTTGTACTTTAAAATAGATATATAGTAGAACATTTTACTGGGCTAGGCTCTGTGGTTTTTTCCCTCTTTTCTGGGTTTTTTCACATAAAAATCTTGGAGTTTCTTGTTCACTCTTCAAATATATGTGTGTGTGGATTTCACAACAAGGCTAAGGCATAAATTTTTATTCAACTGCAACTGCTTTTCTAGCATGCAACAGTTTGACATCATCTATGAAAAATTGATTCTCATTACTTCATCATGTCAGACAACCAAGTTTCCCAACAAGATCGAAACTACCAGCTAGGTGGAACACTTCTTACTTTTGAAGAGCACATGCGACAAATGAAGATTCATCAAACTCTGATTCTTCAGCTTTTATTAAAAACTAGGGGGAAACTCTTAATCTGAAGATAACCCATGTTAATATGCTAAGCATCTAATTGATTACAAGACCAAGAAATAAGTCAAAGTTGGAGGATATTTCAACACCGAGAAGAAGATAGCTTGACAAACTGTAATCTTTATATTATAAGGCAAAGATCAAGGAGCAACTTTGGCTATAACCTCAAGTAGGATTGATTTATCCTCTTCTAGACATGCTAATGTCATTGAATAATACTCTGACAAATAATATCAGAAGAATCAAAATGTTTAACCTCTTCTACACAGGTTAACATCATACTTTGATAAAATAACCTTGGATGAGGTTAAAACTATTGACTTCTTCCACACAGGTTAAATGTCACCGAGTAACACTTTGACAAACAACCTCAGATAGGTCATACCTTTGTACCTACTTCACACAAGTTAATATCATCAAGTAACACTCTGACAAAAAATCTCGGATAGGTCATAACTTTGTACTATTCCTCACAGGTTAACATCATCAAACAACACTCTAACAAACAACCTCAGATGGGTCAAAAATCCTTGGTGGATTCGATTCGACCTCTTCCATACAGGTTAATGTCATCAAGTAATACTTTGACAAAAAACCTCGGATTGATAAAAAATTCTCAGTGGATTCGATTCAACATCTTCCATACATGTTAATGTCATCAAGTAATATTTTGACAAACCTCGATGGTCAAAATCCTCGGATTCTATTCGACCTCTTCCATACATCAACATCAGTAATACTTTGAAAATAACCTCGGATGGGTCAAAATTCCTCAATTCAATTCAACCTCTTCCGCATGTTAATTAATCAATACTTTAATAAATAACCTGGATGGTCAAAATCGGCGATTCGATTGACCTCTTCCATACTGTTAATGTCATCAATATTAACAAACAACCTTAGATGGGTCAAAAATCTTCAGCGAATTTGATTTGACCTCTTCCATACAAGTTAACGTCATTAAGTAACGACAAACAACCCCGATGGGTAAAAATTCTCAATGGATTCGATTGACCTCTTCCATAGGTTAACGCCATCAACACTTTGACAAACAACCCTGATGGGTCAAAATCCTGGATTCGATTCGACCTCTTCCATAGGTTAAGGTCATCAAGTAATACTTTGACAAACAACCGGATGGGTCAAAATCCTTGATTCGAAACCTCTTCCATATAGTTAACGCCATTAAGTAACACTTTGACAAACAACCTCGATGGGTCAAAAATACTCAACGATTTGATTCAACCTCTTCCATACATGTTAATTCCATCAAGTAATGCTTTGAGTAACAATCTATGGGTCAAAAACTCCTTGGTGGATTCACATCTTTCATGTAGGTTAACATCAAGTAACACTTTGATAAATAACCCTGATGGGTCAAAAATTCTCATGATTGATTCAACCTCTTCCATACAAGACCATTATTGACCTCTTTTTTAGAATGAGCTCTTACCCCTCCATCTTAGACATAGGACTTCTCTTAGACTTTAAGAGTTTCTTAGTCTTAAGACACATCTAGTGATTAGGTGGACACTCAACCTAGCCTTAGAGACTTAGAAGAGTTAACCATGAATAAATGCCTTTGGGGTGTTAGAAAAATTTGCCTACCCATAGCTTAAACCATTCCTCACCTTCCTTCCTTCAAGTCAAACTCCAAATCAATCTTATTTGATTTTCTCCAAACTCAAATCAATTCCATGTGATTGAAATCTATGATTGAAATCCATGATTGAAACCCATAATTAAAATTCCTAACTCCAAAATTTCTTAAGTCCCTTAATTTCTCTCCTAAGGACTTAACCAAAATCATGATCTAAACCAATTCAAACTCATGAGATTTTCTCATAACTCATTTATATTCTCATTTATATTCACATATATAAATGAACTATAAATATAAATCAATCAAACTAAACTAAAAAAATTCAAATCCCTACTCCAAAAATTCTTAGGTCCTTTATATTCCTTTTAATGGACTTAGCCTAAATCATAATCAAATCAATTCAAATTCATGAGATTTTCTCATAACTCATTTATATTCTCATTTATATTCACATATATAAATAAAATCTAAATATAAATCAATCAAATTAAAACTCAAAAATTCAAACTCCTACTCCAAAATTTTCTAAGTCCTTTAAAATTCCCTTTAATGGACTTCTTAAATCATGATCAAACCACTTCAAATACTTGAAATTTTCTCATGATAAATTTATATTCTCATTTATATTCACATATATAAATGAGATATAAATTCAAACAATCAAAACCACTTCCAAAAATTAAACTCAAATCCACTCAAAATCCAACCTAAGCCTTTCAAGTCAAAATCTTGAACATAGCCAAATCAACTTCAAATCAAGCCAAACTCTTAATTTTTCTTCATGATTCAATCAACCCTACAATCATGAATTCATATATAAATATGAACTTTAATCACTAAATCAAAACCCAAGTCAAAAATCAAACCCCAAATCCATTCATATTCTTCCTTTGAATATGAAATTATCAAATGGATCAAAACCCATTTTACTTCAAACCACTTGCAAATGGATTTATATTTCAATCATAAGTTCATATACAAGTTCAATCAAACTCAAATCAAACTTTAACCAAGCCATTTGACCCACTCAGGCTCACTTGACCCAAAGTGACCTAAAATACCCTTATGAGATAAATTCTAATCCTAACCAAATTGGATTGAACCAAACTCACCTATGCTTCTCATCATGATCAACATCATCAGATGATCAATCAACCAAATCAAAAATCAAGTCAAACAAAGGGTTGACCAGGTCAACACTTAGCCCAAAATGAAACCTATCATAGCCAAAATCCACCAAAGGCCAAATTGATTAAAACCATTGATCTAAGTTCATTCATGAACTATGTTTGAACTTGACGAAGTCAACATTTGAGCCTAACCTAGCCCAACTGGCCACTTGACTCAAGTTGGCCCAACTTAACCTAAAAGTCAAAATATGTCAAAACTTGATCTAAGCCAAATTGATTGAAACCAATGGGTCATGTTCATTCCAAATCACTTGTTGAACTTGACCAAAGCCTCAATTGGCCAACTAGACCCAACTTAGCCCAATTGACCTTGAACCCAACTTGACCTAAAGGGGTCATGTTGAGCCAAATTCGAACTTAACCAAAATTGATATTAGAAGAAAAGATACCAATCCACTCCATATGACTAGCCAAACCTAAACCTACCCTTGACCTAGCTCAAATAAGTCAAATGGGTCAAGTTGGTCAACTTGACCCATTTGACCTAAATAAAATCATATGAGCCAAATTCAAAAATAAACCAAATTGAATCAAACCAAAGCCACCAAAACATTTCAAATGATCATATGAACTTGACCCAACCATTAGTTTGACCCAATTTGACCAATTGGTCAACTTAACCCATTTTGACCTAAATGGGTCAACATGAGCCAAACAATATCAAATGAACTCCAAATCCAATGAAACTTGGCCAAACCTATTTTCTCAACATACCCAACATATTCAAATTCAAAAATCAGCCAAATAACCATTTTACCCCTAGGCCATAAAATAAATTATGGACTAATCCATGGGTAATTTGGTCAAACCCTCTTCATATAACCTTGATTCCTTCCTAATAGGTCAAGTAAACCCAATGGAGAGTGGTGCATCCAACCCAATGGGTTTGGGTCAACCCAAATGGACCCAAGGCCAAAACCAATCCCCTAGCTCAAATTTACTACAAAAGCCTCCCTCCACCCAATTTGAAGCACATGGGAGGTTACCAATCCACTCATAAGCTCAAACTGACCATGAACAAACATTTAATAGCCTAAATAACCCTTTCCGTATGATCAATTGGATCGAAATGACAACTCAAGGTTCGGCCATCCAATTTCCATAGGGGGAGATATACTCCCCCTAATTCCATTTGAATTGATAACCCTCATTGTCGATTGAGCACTGGAGAGTGTTAGGAGCCATCAGAGAATATTCATAAACTTTCTAAGTGGGATTTGAATCTTGCATTTCTCGATTTTCTTCAAGAGAAAATAGGGGAGCTCCACTCAATACCCAACTTCTTCCATACTCAAATCCACTTCAATTCCCTTTGCATACTCCCTCAGGGGATCAAGTCGAGTGCACCCAAGCATTGACACAAGTTTCCAAAGTAAGGAGGAGTTGAATTTGATCAAAGCCTCAAGCAAGGAGAGGAGGTGTTGGTCCATAGAGAGATCTACTCAACCCAAAGGCTTGAAACTTTCAATAGGGCTTTGTATCCACTAGATGAAGCTACCTCATCGAGCTCGAGCATCGATGATCACCTCCGGTGAGGTATGGAATTTTTTGACCACTAAGCTTAGGAGGTGTTGGTCCTTTATGAAAGAAATGTTCATGGCATGAGAATTCCACCGTCAGATAGGCTTTCCATTAGCTTAAGATGGTGTGGGTAAAGTTTTATTCCAATATGAGCTCAGTCGAGCTCGAATCTTCCCATAGATCATGGACAGTCTCCATTAATCCTCAGGGAAGAACTGGGAGAATTCTGGCCATCCATCCGTGCATTTTGGATGGATGACCGATTAAATGCACATTTTAGTATTGATTTATCCCTTTAGAAACCACAGGATGATCCCTGGCTGTTCGATCATGTTGGTTAATAAATTCTTATAAGGAGTCGCCTTTCAAATCTGTGGTGAATAGAAAGAAGAGACCTTATAGAAATTAATCTTAGTAAGATGCCACACAGATCCGCAGATGTACTTATTCAGGTGATTGGGTACATCATCAAGGTATAGTGTACTATCTCAAGAGACAGAAGTCACTACCCTTTAATGGAACCAATCACCTCAATAAGGACTCCTAAGATCGATGGGTCTGCATATGTACCAGAGATTATTCCCCTACTTTATATGGAAAAGTAAAGCAAGATTTATTTTAAATCGTTCATTGTTTTCTACAGGGCAAGCCCCATAATTACATTCTAAAGGATAAGATCCTTTAAGAAAACTCTTGATTAAGATAAATGATCGTTGTCTCTGAAGATTTCAATAGGAAGGACTATCAATCGATTGGTTTGTATTTTTGAAGATCAAATGAGATTGATCAAAAGAGGGAGTTATTATCGAAGAAAAAATGGGAATAAGTTAAAGATGCTCATTATGCTAGGAAATCTAGCGAGCATTCAAATTATCTTAAAATTGGGCTTTACATTTTAGAAATTGATTTAATTTATTTGAGTTATATTTTTATTAGAATTTTAGAACTTAAGATTCCTTAATACGAGATTAAGAAAATGCCTAAAATGTGAGGAATTATACTTATGACCTACAAGGGGAAAAGAAACCTCAACCTAAATTTAGGGTGCTTCAGTGAGGGCCGGAAGCATAATCTAAATTTAAGGTGAAAATGGGTAATTGGTTTGCCTCCACAAGAGAGGATAAATCACCCGACTGCTTGGACTTACAACCACTTGGTGGTGGTCGCTAACTAACTCCTCTTATGATTTAAATACATGTAGGTAAGTCTTTATACTTATGCAAGATAAGTAGACTATTTTTATTTAGAAAGAAGCTAAGTCCTTAAACTCACTCCCTAAAGAGAGTAGATCATGTAAAGGGATATGCTTCAAATGACCTAAATCTAATGCATTTCAAATTTCATTTTATTTCATTTTTGGACAATCAATTTGACTCATAATAGGTTTTTTTATGACTAATGCATGAGAAAGTAGATTGTTGGCCAAAATCAGCTAGAAGTTTAGGAGGTGAGTTTCCACCACGGCCCTCAAAGGTCAAGTCTTCTCAAAGAAAGATGGAAGCCTCCAATCAAGAGTAAAATAAGATGCTATTGTGCATGATATTATAAAGAAAAGAACTCATCCAAAGGGTTTCTAATTCTTTTATTTTGATTTTAATCATAAGTTTTAGATGAGGTTATGAATTGTTTTATCTTAGTTTGAATTTTTAAGTAGGGTAAAAGATTAATTTTTCCCTAAAGAGCTTAATCATCATCCAGCTCATACATAAAGTAAGGAAAAAATTAGGAAAATCATATCACTTAATGCACAAGTTAAACAAACATCAATCAATTTATAAAACTAGCGTAAAAAGAATAAATGACCGTTTGTGGTCGGGCACTACCGCACAAACCAGAAAATATCAAAAGTGGGTAGCTGAGATCTACCCTTATAAGGGGTCTTCAAGCTTTATTCTTCTTTCTTCTTTCTTTCTTTTCTTTTCTTCTTTCTTCTTTGGATCTTCCTTTGGATGGTTGAATGGTAGATGCTCCAAGGCTTCACATGGTGTAGAAAATGGGATCTTATGACCAATGTTCATCCTAATCTCCCATAACAAATCATTCCAAAATCCTAAATATATAAACTTTTACATGAAAAGGTAAAAGCATAAATCTAACAAACACATGCAAAACAAAGGTTAATCAAATCACACTAGACAAATCTCAAGCATGTATATTGGACTTATCACCCCACACACATGGGTGACTAAGTTCCCGACCTATGGATTATGCTAAGGGTATAAGCACAAGCAAGAAGCATTTATATTTTTATTTATGATAGTGCCCCTTTAGCACAATCCCAGAAAAGAATAGTTAGACTAAGCACGCCCCTACCATTCATTATAGCATAAACCTAACATCCTAAAAATTCATCACAAAATAAAACATAACATCAAACCATGCACTGACCTAACCTAAAGCTAGAAGTGGTGACTTAGGCTAATGTGTGTGCTTTGAAGGTTTGTGTGGCATACTTAGCTTAGGACTTTGGGTTTGAATTTTTTAAGTGTGAAAGACATGTTCAACTTAGAGGAGGGTTTCATTTAAGTTGTTTAGTGACTTTGGGTTATTTTTATTTCATGTTTTAATTTGGTTTAAGTGAAACCTACAATTAATTACTAAGTTATAAAGAATGGGGAGGAGAAGAGAACTTCTCTTTCCTTCCCTAATCCTTAAGTAATTTCTAAAGTAAGTTCACATTTTAATTTCATTTAGGTGAATATTTTGATTAAATCTTTTAATTAATCCTAAGTTTAGATCTACTCTAAACCAAACCTATCCAAAAAGAAAGGCATTTTAAGATTAAGAAAAATGAATCAAAATTCACATAACACACAATACTTCAATTCTTTCCCAACATATATAACATGCATATGGATGGACCATAAGCATATCTATACATGAAAATGAGAGAAGTTAACACACTTTATGTTGCATGCTAAGTAATCCATTTAAGAAAATTTAGAAGTTTAGTATGCATGATTTTCTTAAGTAGAAAAAGTTTTCCTTATCCAAAATTTCACATACATGCATAAAAGTAAGAAAGGCATAAGTGAGTAGCATCATAAAGAGGAAGGTACAAGACCTACTTAGAGATACTTAAAGCCTCACAACCTTGGGGTTGTCTAGACTAATATACCACTTTCCTTAAGTACTAACATGCATATAAAAGAAAAAGAATGAAAAAGAATATGAAAAAGTTTGCTTAATGGTTTTTTTTTGTTTATGTAATTTATTCATGCAAGTGTAAGCAATCCTCCTTAAGTGAGAGCATAAAGATGAATAGGGTTTGGAATTAAGTAAGTGTTGGGTTCTTTTCAAATGAACCCTACATCTTACTAACCCATATTCAAAACTATACTAACATAAGAAAGGAAGGAAAGGCTACACTAAACATGCTTTATAATTCATCATGCAAGTTAATTAGGATATAAGAATAACTGATTTAATGTTTTATTTATAGGTTTTGAAAATATTTTGGATTTAGTAGTGATAATAGCCACTCATATTTTACTTTTGCCAACACATGCACATTTGACATAAAGTAAACAATTTCATTTTTTAAAACTTTGGAAACATGAAATCATGGATGCATAAATCACATGGCATACAATTTAACATGTTGGGAAAGATCTAAAGCAATGTAATCTTGTAAACAAACTCACTTTAGTTAATTCTTAAAGACATTCTTAAAGAATAAGAAAACTTAGAATAAATCAAAGTGAATTTTAAAATGATTTGTGCTTGTTTGAAGTTTGATTTAATTTTAAAAGGGTGAGATTAGTTTGTTGTTCCTAACCCATTCCCACATGTGTTTTTTATTTTAGTTTAATTTTCAGATAATTAGATCCATTTTTAAGTGTTGGTTAGGGTAAGGTATGCACTAAGTGACTTAATTAACCTTACCTATACCACCTTAGAAAAATCAACTAAGTTATGAGCCAATGAGAAGACATAAAACCCACAAGGTATGTAAATTTGCAATGCACCTAGCAATGAAAAGGCCTAATGCAATTTGACTCACAATTAAAGTTAATGAAGCTAAGGGTTTTAGCTTAAGTACTATTAAAACACCCTTCACACTTATGAAAGGGGTTTTAATTTCCTTAATTAGACTTAGGCTATTGAACACCCAATCATCTACCCAAAGTAGATTAATTAAGTTCTAGAGATTTTAGAATTTTTGAAAATTATTTAAAGGGGTAATTAATGAATTAACCCTTAATTAAGAAGGGATTAAGGAAAGGGGGTTTAGGGAATAACTTAGGGAAATATTCCAAAATCATTCCATAAAATCCTACTCACTGGATCTAACCTTAATACAACTTAATCATAGGGAAAACTCACTAATTATACCTTAATTACCCTTAATTATATGAAGGGGTAATTAGGGAATGAGCTAGCAATTTCCCTAATCAAGGCCTCAATAAATTTCATGAAAATTAGGGAGGCGAGGTCATCCCCAAAATAAACCCTAGAAATTTGAGATTAATTGATGACTTAATTAAAGAATAATTAGCTAATTAACATTCCCAAAGAAACCCAAATTTAGAGAAAAAGGGACATAAAAATACATTGAAAATATTTTAAAAATATTCTAGATGGAATTATCTATTTCCTCATATTTTTTTTGGTTTTTCTAGGTTGAGTTACGATTTTTTGAAGTTATCTGAATTAATTAAGAATTAATAAAGCATTTTCTTAATCCCTAACTAACTTGGCTCAATCGCAGTGCGGCGGTTAGCGTACTTACATCGCCATGCTGAGCCTTTACTTAAGTTGTCAAATCGAGAGGGGCGTGCGACACGCTCTTGCCCGATCAAAGATCGGACGCCGAGATACTCGTGGTTTATAAACGGATAAGGGATTTAAAATGTGGGAATAATCTCACCATCCATCCAAAAATGCGGATGGATAGCCGAGATTCATTCCCAAGGCTTAGGAAGAAGGATATCCACCACCTTTCTTTGATCCAGCTCATAGAGCTCATTCTAAAAATTAGCCCACACCTTCATCATGCAATGACCAACAAATCCAACGGCTAAGATCCTATGAGATTGAAATCCATTTTACAAAGGACCAGCACCTATGAAAATTAAGCTCAAAAAATTACTAACCTCGTCGGAGATGATCACCGACACTCGATTCCCTTGGAGGAGCTTTGTCCTGAGACTTTCAAGTTCTTAGCACTTGAGGTTGAGTGTAGAGCTCTATGGACCAACTCCCCTTCACTCCCTTTGCATTTTAGATGGAATTGAACTCTCCCTTGCCTCTAGAACTTCAGAGAAGGCTTAAGTGACTTGAGCTCTGATCAAGTGCGCAAGAGGAATTGGAAGGAAATTAAGTGTGGAGAAAATTCAAGTTGGATCGAGCTCCCTATTTTGCATGCAAAACCAAGAATGCAAGATTCAAAACCTCTTTAGGGACCTAAGGATCTGCTAAAGATTTCTAGGTTCAAATTGAGTGTGAATGAATTCAAATTTTAGTGGATTAGGGGGAGTATATCTCCCCATCAGAATCATACGGCAATGCTTCTGTTTGATCCAATTGACCTCAGGATGGGTTGTTTAGGTGGTTGAGGTGTGCACATGGTCGGTTTGGCCGAGGAGTGGAACCCAACTCCCATGTGCATCCAATGCTTTGGGAGTTTGAATTTTCAATTTAGCCATGGGTGGTCGGGTTTGGTCCATGGGCCAAATGGGTTGACCCAAACCCATTGGGTTGGGTGCACCACTTATCACTAGGTCCCCTTGAGATTTTAGGAGAGCCTCAAGTGATTGTGATGAGTGCATGACCAAAATACCCATGGGCTAGGCCAAAATTTGTTCTATGACTTAGGGGTATAATGGTCATTTTGCTATTTTTTTTTTTTCAATTTGGGTATGTTTGGTATGTTGAGAAAATAGGTTGGGAGAAATTTCAATAGATTTGGAATCCATTTGATAGGGTTTGGCTCATGTTGACCCATTTAGGTCAAAATGGGTCAACTTGGGTCAATTGACCAATAGGTCAAATTGGGTCAAAAAAAAGGGTTGGGTCAAGTTCATATGATCATTTGAAATATTTTGGTGCCTTTGGTTTAGTTCAATTTGGTATAGATTTAGTTTTGGCTCATATGACTCATTTAGGTCAAATGGGTCAAGTTGACCCATTTGACCCATTTGACCTATTTGGATCTTGTGCTCTTTTGTATTTTCCTGATCAATCTTATATTGATTTTTCACTAGCCAATAAAAATTCTTGGTTTAGAATATCTTAATAGATCTATTATGAATATAAAAATAAGAAAGTATTCTAATAGTGGTTGATAATTTATTTATAGATGTATAATATAATATGCATGAAAATAAATATGTTGACATTTGAATTTAATGATTTTTATTTTGCATATAAATTTTTATTAACTCAATAATATACTAAGCATTATTGAACTACTTTTATATTTAATAAACTTACATTTTGTGCATTGTCCATAACTATAGTGATATGGTATCTCTTGTTACTCCAGTCTCTTTATTGATCATTTTTATGCCTCATAACCATTCATTTATAATGGGTTTCACCTACTAGAGATATATCTTTAAAAGATAATTAATATTGTAAGTTATTTTATTGATTCAAAAGTGATTTAATTTTTAGATGAGTTATATCATAAATTAAGTTTTAATAATATTTGATGCACAAATTAATAAGTGTTTTTGAATTTAAATGCTCTAATCTATTACTAGTAAACAAATATTGATTGACAGTAAAACTTGAATTAAATGCTAGTTTTTATGCCAATTTGATTGAATTTTTCAGAACACATCATTTCCTTGTGACCAATGCAAAGCCAATAAAGAATTTGAATAATTGAAATAATTATATTTTTGTAAAAATCTTATATGTTTTTTTCCTATTTTAATTTTAATTGAAGGACCATGATGATGATGATGATTGAGAAATATTATTGCCCTAAATTTTAATGAATGCAAAATTAAGGCGATTAATAAATAATCAAATTTGTAATGTGTTGATGTTTATTAGTGAACTCAAGATGATTTCAAGTTGGGTTAAAAAAAGACTACTTGTAATTCGAACTAACTAAACTAGCATAGTGACTCAAGTTCAAATAAGAGTTTATGACAAGCAAAAATTTAAGTATTTTGAGTTTGAGATGAGACAAACTTGTTCGAACTCAACTCATCATTTTTCCTAATCATATCCAATGTAAAGAAATATATCAAAGTGCTAATTTGGGTAATCACATTAGGTTCAACTTAAAAGCAATCTGATATAGTTAGCTGAAATCGATTATGTTTATTAAACATGTCAAAAATCTTAAACATAAAGGTCAAAAGTATTAACTGGAATCCAATTCTTCAACTAATCTTAGACCACAACCATGTGGGCTACAAAAATCCACCAGATCTGACAATTTTTTGAATTGAAGAGAGTGTGATTTGAGTGTCGTGTAATTTAATGGGTAGATAGACATTAGATTTTGTCCTCATTTGGCGGACTTTATTCCGTGTTTCTATAAAGAATATAGTTAATTATCCCTCTCAATAAGTGAGAGAGAACTTTCATTAAAATCATTAGATCGCTTAAATGCGAGCGTAAAGAAAGATATGGAGTTTCATAATTTGATAGGATTCATCATTTCAACTTAAATCGATGATTGGGAGAATGATGATGTCGATCTAGATCCCATGGTTTGATCTCGCCTCGTGGTCCCTAGTCTACTTAGTCAGAGGTCGAATTTAACCAATGGGATCCTTATCAACGCATAGTTCCGCCGTAAAAAATCCTTTGACTGGGTGTTTGCTAAAGAGACACTTAAGTCTACCTAGTGAGCGCCGCACTCTATCAAGATATCCTATAATTCACAACTCAAATGGCAAGGGATACAGCAAGAGTGATCATAATATAATGGAGCTGATGCCAAACCACCCGAATGAGGACTCGTCATAATTGCTTCATCTATGGAGCTCATCGCCAAGTGCAGCTAGAGGACATGAGCCACGCCCCTACCGCAAGAGATTGATTGAGAGTGAACATGTATAACACTTAATTTGATATCGCTCTTTCGAGTTAGAATTTTCTAGTTGTCACACCCGACAAACAATTATGAAAAGTGAATAGATTGAGTTTGTTTTAAGATTTTAAAGATTGAATTTCATTTAAGCAGTTTTAGATTGCTACTTAATTTGATTTGAAAAATTGATTAATTTGAATATGTTTAAGATCTTTAGATTTTGTCAACTCTATGTAGCTTCTAACAGAGGATTAGATCTACTGTCACATAATAGAATTAATTTCTAAGATATTTCATTCATTTGAAATCTTATTATAGATTTTTAGATTTTCTTAACCCACTCCCCCAGACTAAACCGAAGCAATGTAAGATCCTGACACTTGAATTTAAGATTCAAAGACAAGGTCTGGCCCATGCGAGTGTATTTAAGAATGCCTTAATTAACGCCTTATGTTCACTTGTATAAAGTGTTACGAATCCAGTAGCGATGAATGCATTTTGATTTAGATTGTAGTTTAAAATATTACTTACACTTAGTTTACTTGTTGAGTTTTTGCAATTCTCCCAACTTGATTATGTTCAATTTAAATCATTTTTGATAAGTTATGCCAATTTTAGTATTTATTGCTATTTACTGTGCTTATAAAGATAGTAATCATCTTCATATTCATAAAAATTATTAAACCCAATTTAGATTCATCCTTAACTCTAAAGCTTATATTTATTTGAAAATTAGACTTTAAGTTTATTGTAAGTCTCTTATGAGTTTGACATTTATCTCCCCAAGTTTCAATTAAGGCTTGTTTAATTTTGAGAAATTTTAATAAAAGAGAACTCACTTTACCGCTTCAATTTAAGCCATAGAGAATTGCAATTAGAGTTTGTGAGTTTAATATTAGCCTCCCTAAATTTTACTTGTATTTTAAATGAGTGTTCTATTCTTTACAAATTTTATTTAACTGCTTTTCCCCTATTTCTCTTTGATTTAACATTCATCTTCATATTTATCATATATCCTTTCGCTTAATTAAGTTTAGTAATTTTCATTTGAATTTGTTTAAATCTTGAATTTTAGTCAAATTTCGCAGCCTCCGGCCATTCTCTAGGGGTCAGACGGAGTATTTGGCTTTATCGATGCCTCAAGGGTGTTTTGTGACACCGCAGCCAATTTTTCATCTCATCACTCCCACATGAGCACGACGAGGCCTTCAAACTTGAAAGAAGACATACAATGCAATATATATTCATCCTCCCTTTTTTAAGTTTAGAAATTAGACAAAATTTTGACAACATTTCATCTAGGGGGAGCGACATCTAACGGATGTTGGCTTACAGATGCCTTCATGAGTAAGAGTGTTCTCATGACAGCATTTTTTCATCTGCCCTCATGAGCACGATGAGGCCTTCAAACCTGCAAAGAAACACAAGCATGTATATATCCACGTTCATACATCCCACATGTTCTGACTTATTTTTCTGTGTGTTGTAATGATTGGCCGGGAACGGTTAAGATGCCGAATGAAGAAGAACCCTCCTCATGATGTTCATCTCTGCGCTAAGAGATTGAAAAGAGGAGCTCTGGCTACTGGGTTATGAAAATGCCTAAAACTAAAGAAGAACTCGCTCACGACAGTTTTAATTTTTTGTTGTTTGCAATGAAGGAAAGAGGGGTTGTTTCAGGGGTAGGGAAACACCGAAACCTAGAGAAGAACCACATGACGTTGTTCTCGCCTGGCCATTTACAAGTGGAAGAAAGAGGGGTTATTTGGCTGGAGTAGGAAATGTCGAAACCAGAGAAGAACCCGATGGTTGTTTTGGTTTTCATCATTTGCTAGGGAAGAAAGAGGGGTTGTTTGGCTGCAGGAGTAGCGGAAACACCGGAAACCTAAAGAAGAACCTGCCTCATGACGGTGTTGCTTCTTAGTTTTCGTCATTTGCAAGGGAAGAAAGAGGGTTTGTTGTGGGAGTAGTGGAAAAAGCCGAAACCTAGAAATAACCCACTCATGTGATGTTGCTTCAGTTTCATCGTTTGCATGGGATGAAAGAGGGGTTGTTTGGCTGCAGGGGTAGTGGAAACGCCAGAAACCTAGAGAAGAACCCACCTCATGATGGTGAACTTTTCTGGTTGCGGCGAAGGAGATTGTGGCGAAATGAAGTAGGAAATTCAGATTTGGAAAAAAGGGAGAAATTTGAAAGTGGATTTTCGGTTTTGGTGGAAATGAGGGAAGCTTTTGATTTTCAGGTGAGGGAAGGAGGAAATCGGAGAGCCCTTGCCGTTTTGTTGGAATGAGAGCAAGAAGACTTTCTGTCCCTTCCACTAACAACCGTTCTATTTAGGACTAGTCAGTAACCTTCTCCAGCCATGAATGATATGAACCTTCTCAAAAATAACATCACCATTCACCAATATATAATACCCTTTGTTCTTCATTTGTTACTCTTGGGTCAATCTCAGCAAAGTGAAACCATATTGAGTAATTTTGAATGGATCCACATCCATTTTGAATGTTAGATCAGGTTGCCGGTCAGTGCTTATGATTGCCGACTGATAGAGCCTTTTGGATAAAAGTTAGGTGGAAGTGATGCTTCCTATGCTTTGTTCAGTTGAGATAGACTGATCAGATCCTTGGCTGAAAGATAGAGTTCCTAGCCAAAATCTATCCCCCCCAAAGATCTCCATTATAGTCTTCATCAAAGGCAGCCTTCCCAGTACCACAGCTTAACCTCTTGGCAGTTCGAAGCACCATTACATTGCTCCTTGGTTGACCATAATTATATGCATTTGCATCTACTTGAAGAATTTCAATTGAAAGAAAGAAGAATCTCCATGACTTGTGGCTCTATATTTGGCACCGCCATGTAATATGGTTCTCCCATAGTGGTGAGCTTTAGTACCAAGTTGGAAAGTGAAAAAGACTGAAGCAAGCTGCAACTGCATTATAATGAATTCACCGAGTGTTGTACGAAATCCTTTTTCCAAGCCAACTTCCATTACCATAGGTAGAACCAGTAACAGGCCTAGCTGAAAAACAGACTGAGAAGCAAGAGCACTTTCAAGAGGCTTGATGTTCAGCACAATAGTACGATTCTCCAGAATTGACTTCTCTAAGCCACTCCAAATATAATCTTCCATATAAGAACACATACATAGTAAGTACAGTCACCATGCTACTGAAGTAGATGCCAACTGTTGTGAAGTAGAAAGATAGCATTTTACAGAAGTCGAATCTACGTCCCAAATGATAAACATCACGACTGAGTGTTCGTTCACCATTCCCATTTGCAACCTTTGCCTCGAAAAGTGAAATTTGATTCATGCCAACATCACGTCCCTTGTCCACCTACATGTATTCTTTGTGTACAACATTTCCTCTGTGCAATGTTGAGTTAAAACCAGAAAATATATCCTCACTTAAATTAATGGTCTTAGAAGCCTTGCTTACGCCACCTCTTGTAAAGTGAAATATTCTATCAAAGACATCAGAATGACCATAATGGAACCGCACCGGCAATTGAGAAGGGATGCCCCTGTTCGGCCTCGGCTTGGGACGGACGAAATGAAGAATCGAAGGGAGAGGGGAGGAACTTCTTCGGTTTTGGAGGGCAGAATGGAATCGGAGAGGGGGAGCCTTTTTTCAATTCATCCCTTAGAACTCGTCACAGCAGCTTATTAGAAGCAGTCCGTGGAAACTCGGGAACAACTTTGACGAAGCTTACCTTGAACAGTGGGTTTAGTTCCATTTGGATTGCTCTCTAAAATTTGGCCCTCAAACTGGATTCTTTTTTTGTCATTCCAGGTCTTAGCAGTGCAAAGAGAGCCAACTCCTCAGGCCCGCCTATTCTAGAGCGAAAGCTAACTGCAGCAGTCTTTAACACACTTTCATCAGCTCTATTGCACACCCTTTCGATCTCAACAGCACTTGTCTTGATACCTCCAAGATTCATTGTGTCGTCTACTCTTCCCAGTATAATATAATATCCGCCGACTACTCTCTGAGTTTTGTCTCCATGTCTTCGGAGTATCATTCCTCTGTAAGATGGCATACCATTAAGCAGCCTATCACTAGCTCCCAAGAATATAGGAAATAAACCCACTTCTCCAACACAAGGTTTATCGTCAGGGTAAGGAATTCCTTGTTCATCAAAAATGACGAACCCAGTTGACATTGAAGGTGTGCTAAATGCTCCAAAGGCTTGGGGTTGCAGCAAGCTTCCCTGAATGTAAGACGATGAAAGTTCTGTCCCACCACAACATTCAATAAGAGGCTTATAAAAGGCTCTAGAAGAAAGCCATAAGTCATCATCAATATCAGAGGCTTCTCCAGTGGAAGCAAATACCCTGATCTTTGTCCAGTCAAGTCCTTCCATGCAGTTGCTACTCTTCCATGTTTTCACTAAACTTGGTATCGTACCTAAGATTGTCACAGAAGCATCCTGAACAAATTTTCCAAAGCCACGTCCGAGAGGTGATCCATGATAAAGAGCTAGTGTAGCACCATTCAGAAAGCATGAGTAGAGTAAAATTGGTCCCATCACCCATCTCAAGTTAGTAGGCCAGCATACTATATCTCCAGCCTGGATATCAAGATGTGCCCACCCATCAGCAGCACTCCTAACTGAGGAAATTTGTGTCCAAGGAATGGCTTTGGGTTCACCGGTAGTTCCAGAAGAAAACAGTACGTTAATCATAGCATCCGCAGGTTGGTAAACAGGGGAATAGTCACATGGCCTGTGAAGGCCAACAACAAGTGACAGAAAATCTCTCCATGATAAATCATGTCTCCTCAATGTAAGCGCAACATCATTACCGGAAGAAGGAACACAATTGCTTTACAATCACTCCCCTCTATAACACGACTTGCTTCTTTTGGTTTTTGGATGAGGGCAAGGAAGAGAGGGCTGCTCTTTTCGGTTTGAAGAGAAGAAGGGACAGTCCAAGCTCCTTGCGGTTTGGAGAAAGAAGAGGGAAATTGTTATGAATCCAATTCATCCAAGTGCCAAAGTACATAATACAACATTAACAATTACCATAAAAACAGACTAGAAAAGAAAGCAAAACAGCCACCAAGTTCGAGAATATGTATCTGAGGCATGCCGGGTTTACAGAAGAAAAACCCGTAGCAGAAGGAAGATTAATTACAGCAACAGGAATGGTAGCCTTTCAGTAACAGGTGGGCATTACGAAAAGTTCCCTGGAAGACTATTCAAAGATAAGTCAACAAAAGGCTCTTGATAAACAACTAAATAAAAAATCAATCAGACCTCAAGAAAGTCGTACATATAACATAATAACAACCATATAACGAGGAAAGGCATGGATCCACTTAGTAAAAGTGATCTAGGCATAGAACTTCAAGAAGATGTATAAATAGGGTTTAGTGAGCAAACAGAGAAGAGGAGAAAAAAATATTTGAAACAAATCCCTTATCTTTTAGTCTTCTCTTCTTCCTCTCCACCGACGATCTCCCCGGAACCCTAGCCCTCTCACCCCACTTTCTCTGGAGAAGCTCGGCTGCTCGAAAGAGTCGAGAAAACAAAGAGGATAAAAAAAAAACAATCAAACTTCTGCAAAGAAACCTCTCCTTCAGTGTCTACCCTTCTCCTCCTTCATTTCACGCCCTTCACGGCTTTTCCTCGGAAAGCCGACCCTCGGAGAAACCCCTCGTTTCTCCTCCTTCATACCATTATTTCGAGGCGTCGGCGACGGTCGACTAAAACAAAACAAAGTAAAGTATAAAGTTAGGTTATCTCTAAAGAGTCATCCCACGGCCCGAAGCGCTGAAAACAGCGGTTCCCATCCGATCAAGGATCAAGCGCTTGCAACAGTGTAATCCACTTGACATCGGGGTCAAACCATAGAAACACAAATCCAAGGGCAGAAGAGAAACTAAATCAATTCGAAGGTTCAAGAATCGGCTGAAGAGAAACTCAATCTGCGTGATTAGATCCAATGGCTGAGAATAAGACGCTAAATCCAACAGTTCATAAAGCAACCGATAACTCTTCCCCATTATCAAAACTCAGCCGAGTTCCAAGCACTCAGTGAGTCAACTCACCGAACCCCACTCAAGCCGGAATTGTTGACACAGGACAGAACCATTCTCCCCAACCAAACTCAAATCTAGAAATTAGATCGTATTATTGGTGCTCTCGTTGAGATACATCTACAACAATGACAGACAGCACAAAATACAATGCCAAAACACTTGAAGAATGTGTTACCAGATTAAACAAAATAGAAGAGCAAATGACCTCAATCACTATGGTATTGATTGAAATATCAAGAAGATTGACTGCCATAGAAAACGGATTGGAAAAACAACCTCAAATCCAGGTATGTGATGCATCCCCTTCAGAATCCTATTCTCCAAACAGACCACATACACACATCCATGTCAATACACAAAATAGATATGCCCTTAATGGAGAAAACCCTGAGGTTGGCTCTTTAAAGCAGAGCAATTCTTTTAGTTTTATAACACATTAGAGGAGCAAAAATTTTTAATATCCTCAATATACATGGATGGACCTGCTTTGAGTTGGTATCAATGGATGCAATTAAATAAACAATTGTATTCATGGCCACAATTTAAAGAACAAGTTATGCAAAGATTTGGCTCTTCCCTCTAGAGATTTAAGAGGAGAATTAAGCTTCAACAAAGAAACCACAGTAACACTTTTATAATGAGTTTGAAGACCTAACCTAAAATTTAGACATTCCATATGAATTTCTACAAAGTCGCTTTGAATCGAGCTTAAATCGATATTAAAAGGGAAGTAAGATCCTACGCCTTCTTCCTTCAGCAGCATTTCAATTAATAAGCTAATGGAAGACAGTCTCGATGAAATAGAAATGCATAGAAATAGCGAAATCAACACTTAGTAAGTAAATAGCAATATCAGAGTGCTCCAACTACCTTTACGGACCTCCCACAAATGCCACTCAACACAGTCAACATAAACAACAAATATCAATTCAAAATTTAACAGCAACTCAAATAGAAGACAGAAAAAGAAGAGGCTTATGCTTCAATTGTGATGAGAAGTACCATAGAGGGCATATATGTAAGTCCAAGTTATTTGCATTAATGGCAGTCAATGATGACCACATCAACGCATGATAATCACAACCAAATGGGTACAAGAAGAAATATTAGCAACAAGCTTCATGTATCAACCATTTAACCCAGGCTAAGAAAGCCTATCTATCAAGTATACATAATTATTAGCCACCTATATCCTATATAGCTTAATGTTTTCAGATAACACATTCTTACATAGCTCTAAAATTACCAATATTCTATTAATATAGAGATATAACGCAACCTTACATTACATATAGCCCTATCCAATAGATGAGTCCAGTTCAGGTGAATTCCCAGAGCTGCAACTACAATATCCACCTAGTGGTAATCCAGCTACAGGATCATGAGCATACAGAGGCAGAAACAAGTCAGGGACAAAATTTCCATTCTTATTAAGAAACCAGAATCATTTGACAAAAGAATACTACTTCCAACGGACAATCTACTTTCATAGTGTGGGAGGGAAAGTATCAGAGCTTGAAATGAAGAAACAGAGAGAAGGATGTTCATTTTGACCTTGAGGACAAGGTCGGTTGAGGAGGGGTAATGTTATGAATCCAATTCATCCAAGTGCCAAAGTACATAATACAACATTAACAATTACCATAAACAGACTCAGATAGAAAAGAAAGCAAACACAGCCACCAAGTTCAGAGAATATGTATACAGAGGCATGCCAGTTTACAACAGAGAAGAAAAACCCAGAACAGTAAGGAAGATTAATTACAGCAACAGGAATGGTAGCCTTTCAGTAGAGCCCTGCACAGTAAGGCATTACAGAAAGTTCCCTCAGGAAGACTATTCAAAGATAAGTCAACAAAAGCTGGGCTTGATAAACAACTACAACAACAGAGCCAGAAATCAAGAATCAAGACCTCAAGAAAGCCGTGGCCACATCAGCATAACAGAATAACAACCATAACAGAAAACAGTTAAAGAACCGTGGATCCACTTAGTAAAAAGTAACAGATCTAGGCATAGGAACTTCAAGAAGATGTATAAATAGGGTTTAGTGAGCAAACAGAGAAGAGGAGGAAAAAATATTTGAAACAAATCCCTTATCTTTTAGTCTTCTCTTCTTCCTCTCCACCATCGACGATCTCCCGGAACCCCTAGCCCTCTCACTTTCCTGAGAAGCTCTACCGCTCGAAAAGAGTCGAGAAAACAAAGAGGATAAAAAAAAAACAAACAAACTTCTGCAAAGCAACCTCTCCTTCAGTGTCTACCCTTCTCCTCCTTCATCTTTTTGAAGTGTATCCTAATGATGTTTCTCCCTTCACTGCATATAGTATTGAGCTATACGACAAATGGCCAAAACAACAAAGTAAAGTATAAAGTTAGGTTATATCTAAAGAGTCATCCCACTTTAATATACACAAGTTAAGATCTGCTATCCAAGGGATCAAGCTAAGCAACAGTGTAATCTTAAACATTCAAACACCGCCGCTGAAACACAAATCCATAGAAGAGAAACTAAATCAACATGGTTCTCATCCAAGAGAAACTCAATCCGCGATTAGATCCAACTCAGAATAAGACGCTAAATCCAGCTTCATAAAGCAAACATCTTCCCATTATCAACTTTCTCACCAAGAGTCAACTCACCAACCCCATGCCGTCATTGACACAGATGAAAATATAACCACTCAAATGGAAATTGGTGATGGTGATTAAATCTTGGAACGGT
Source organism: Cymbidium sinense (assembly GCA_021442155.1). Taxonomy (NCBI): domain Eukaryota; kingdom Viridiplantae; phylum Streptophyta; class Magnoliopsida; order Asparagales; family Orchidaceae; genus Cymbidium; species Cymbidium sinense. The sequence goes on along the minus strand of CM038226.1, from coordinate 32,424,002 downwards.
GGAGTCAACTCAATACTTGCTGAAATCCAGGAGAGAGAGGTTTAAGGTCAAGGAAGGTGGAAGTGAGTCAGAAATGTTGGGTTGAATGAAAAAGAGGATTTGTGGTTTTTTTTAAATGGATTAAATCGACTTTAATGGATTTTGGCCAATGAAATATCATATATATATATATATATATATATATATATATATATATATATATATATATATATATATATATATATATATCAATTTGAAATTACCTCGAAAGAACAATGACTTAATTTCAATAGATTGTTTGGGAGAAAGATTTATCTCAAGAAAAAATGTATTTTTTTATTGATAATAATCTACTTGATAGATTTTGATATTTCAAACTAACATAATCAATTTTATAACATGGTCATTTGGCTGTATTGATGCCTTAATGATATGTGAATGTAACATTTTATATCTTGATGTTGTGTATTTATATTTTGACTCATTTCATTCAATGCGATAACAAAGTTTGTTTGTTGATCAGATCATTTGTTGAAATATCTAGTGTATTGCCTCGACCTTTGATTATACATTTGCACAAACTCATCGAATTGAGCTAATTATTTTTTAATAGTTTTGACATTTTGAAGCCAACGATGATGAATTTCATGAACGGAGGTTTTATCTAATTTCTTCCTCGATATATACATCGATAACTTTATCGATGGCTCTTTAGATTATGCAATATTTATATTTTGATCAAGATGTTAAAGGAAGTCCTCATCGATCGGAGCTTTACCATTTGGTGAATAATTTGAAGTTCTTGAGCCTAATTATTCGACATTTGCATGATCATAATTAAGCATCATCATTTGATAGTTTTCATGTTACAAAGCTAACAACGATCAATTTCATGAATACATCGAGCATTCACTCTAATATCATCATACAAAGCTGCCATTGCGTTCGTAGATTGTGCAATATTTATATTTTTGACGCAGATGACAAAGTCCATCTTCAACAATGCATGGCATGATTGTGTAATAATAAATACTGATTGACATTTTCAACAATGCATTTTTCTCATCGATAGGAGCCATCTTCATTTGGTTTACCCTATTGATTCATCCATAAAAAATGTCATAGTTGGAAAGTGTTATCTTTTAAAAGTCATATTTTTTGCACGTTTAGATCTTCGAGAAGTCAATGTAAACACAAATCTGATCATTCTTATTATTAATTGGAATAATGTTGGTTATCCAAATACATACTTTTCTTCACGAATAAAATATGCTTCAATAAACTATGGGCTCCGAAAATTCGCCACCGACCTCTCGATAATATTGAATTGAAGAGAGTGATTTAAATGTATCGGTGTAATTTTAGAAGACAGATGGAATAGTAGATAGGACACTACCTAGAGATTTCGCCCTCATTTTGTGAGGACTTTAGATCTGGTTCCAGGTTTCCTATAGATGAAAACCCCTATAGTTAATTATCCCTCCCAATAAGTGAAAGAGAACTTTCGATTAAGGCTAGTCATTAGATCGCTTAATGCATAGATAAGTAGAAAGATGTGGAGTTTCATTTAGATTATGAAATTCATCATTTTAGCTTAAACCGATGGTTGGGGAATGATGACGGTCTGATCTAGATCCCATGGTTCCGTTATCCCGCACCGCCCTAGTCTACTAAGTCGAGGAGGTAGTTGACCCAATTGAGAAGGATCCTCATCGCCAACACATGGGTTACGCCGCCCAAGAAATTGTAGACTGGGTGTGTTTGTCGGAGACATTCTTAAGTCTACCTTAGTCGAAGGGATTTGCCTATCATAGTATACCCTATGATTCACAACTCAAAGGGAAGAGCCATTGGGAGATAATGACTACCATCGTGATCGTAATATAATAAAGTCCGACCCAAAACCACCGATCGAGGACTCGCATAACCGATGACTGTGAGCTCACCAAGCCACGCAAATGAGAACACATGTCCGTCACGTGAGATTGATTGAGAGTGAACATAGGTAACACTTGATTTGACATTGGCTCCTTTGTGAGCTAGAGTTTTCTTAGTTTGTCACCCCACAAATATAAGGTGGATGAATTGAATTTGATTTAAGTTTTTAGTGATAGAGTTTCAAGCGCTTTTAGATTGACACTCAATTTGATTTGAAAAATTGATTAATTTAAATATGTTTAAGAGCTCTAGATCCTCCAACTTTAGCTAATGAGGATTAGATCTACCGTCACTGTAATCAATTTCTATATTTCACTAATTTGAAACTCTTATTATAAGTTTTAGATTTTGTTAACCCTGACCCAATACTAAGACTAAACGAAGCAACCCGTGATCCTCAAACACTTGAATTTAAGCATAATATGGGCCCATGCATGATTAGTAATTTAGGTAATTTTATTTCAATTATGAGATTGATTTTGTATTTTCATTTAATTCTAATTTAGCGCAACCTTTTTAGACATTAAAATTTGCACTTAAAATCTCTATGTCCGAGCACATGCAGGAATTTATAGTTTTAGATAATTTTACTTAATTAGTGATTTTGTTGATTTTTAAAATCATAATTAGAATGAAATCCTTTAATTTTTGATTAAAGGAAGCCCTATGATTTTATAGATTTTGATTTAGTATTGCCTTCTATCTCCTTGTACAAAGAGTTGCAGATCCGATGGAAGATATTTTGAATTGATTTGATATCTTATTAGATTTTTCAAATTAATATTCAATTGATTCCAATTTAGCTTGTGCAGCCTTTTCAAACATTAAAATTTACACTTGAAATCTCTATATTCAAGCATATGCAGGTATTTATAGCTTAGCTAATTTCATCTAATTAATAAAATCATTAATTTTGAAGATCATAATTAGAATTAAATTTCTTAATTTTTTATTGAAGGAAACCCTATGAATTTTATAGATTTTTATTTGGTATCGCCTTCTGTCTGCTTGTACAAAGAGTTATAGATCCGGAGATGATTTTTTTTTGAAGCTACAGGTTCAAAGGATAATTTAGTTTGTTATTTTAAAAGAAGATTTACCCATCAAAGTAATTCTCATTTTTCCCCTCCTTTTTTGTTTTACTTTTCCCTTTTTTTTTATTTGACGCTTTTAATTTAAAATTACCTGTAGGTTTTCTTACTTAACATTCTTAAGCCAGTTCATTTCACTCTCCCATTTTTTCTAAGCCAAAAGATTTGACGCAATTTTGGCAACCTCCCATCTCCATATTAGGACGCATGAGTGTTTTGGCTTTTGACCTCAAGTGAAGGAGTGGTGTCTTACGACACCACAATCATCTTCACACCCACTATGCCCTCATGGGCATTAGCGGGGTCTTGAAACCTGTAGAAAGAGAAATGCAATGCAAAGTGTATTCATTTCATTTTTTTTCTAAGTCTAGAAATTAGACAAAATTTCGGCAGCATTTTGTCTAGGAGATCTAACGGATGTTGACTTACTTGGTATACCATCATGAGCATAACGAGCGGTATCTTACAACACCACAGCTGATTTTTTATCTCATCGTGCCCTCATTAGCATGACGAGGCCTTTGAACCTACAAAGAAACACAAGCATGTATATATATATCCACATTCACAGATCCCACATGTTCTGACTCATTTTTACGCGACCGCAAAGATCGAAGAGATGTGAATGATATAAAACCAAGAGAAGAACTGCTTGATCGCTTCTCGACACGGGTTAAGGTTGAAGGGTGATGCAAGGAGGAGACACCGTAAACCAAAATAAAAACCGCTTGATGGTGTTCTTCCCTGCTTGGGGTTTAAGATTGGAAGGATAATGCGATAAGGAAACCAAAAAAGAAGAACTCTTTTGATCAGATTCTTCCTCGGGAAGCAAAAAATTTCGATAATGTGGAATTTGAAATTCGAATTAAAAAAAATGAGGGAATTTTCGGATTTGGAAAATTGGGATTTTTTATTTTGACTTTTGAGGGGGAAATGGAGAGAATGAAGAAGAGAATAAGAAGATCTTTGCGGTTTGAGGAAGGGAAAAGGAAAAAATAGAAGTGATTTTCGGATTGGGGGAAAAACGAAAGAAGAAAAGAAAGGAAAGAAGAAAAAAGGAAGAAGAAGAAGATCTTTGCGCCTTACCCTCTCTTTTTTTTTTTTCGAGGAGGAAGAAAGCATTCTTGATTCCGATTAGGGCAAGAAAAAGGGAAAACTGAAAAAATGGGGGAGAGGGAGGAGTCCTTGCCGTCGATTTGGAGAAGGAGAAAAGAAATCCTTCGCATGGGAACGGTTGGAGGAAGAGGAGGGAGGGGTTTGATCCCGAGCGTGGAGGAGTTGGAGCGTGGAGGAAGCCTTGCATTCGGGTTTCTCGTGCAAGCTGAAGGGGGTAGACGAAAGCTTAACATGCATGTTGACTTCCATATGTGTGTCATAAATCAAGACAAGCCTACAAATCGAATTCGACACTGAGGTGACAATGCAAATTGAGGCTCAAAATAAGACATCATTGAAAATAGTTGAAATGACCTCTGATCGATGAACGGACTTCGCCGTCAGCTCAAAATGTCAAAATTGATCGTAATATAAATATTGCAAAATTTAATGATCAATCGATTAAACGCCGAAGCTATCAATGTCGACGCCGATATCGAGTAGTACGACGATGTCCAAATGACGCTCATGAAATGGATTGCTCATAGCTTTGAAATATTAAAAAAACTATCAAATGAGACCATCTGCCAAGGATGAGTCTGCAAAATGTCAATAATCATAAGTAGCACGCAAATCGAGGCTGAAATACACTAAACGTCGCCAAAATCAATCCAAATGACCTCTAATCGATGAACGAAGTTTTCCATCGCATTCAAAATATCAAAATTGGTTAGAATACAAATATTGCATGACTTGATGAGTAACTGATCAAGCACTCGTGTCGTCAACGATCTTGCACGCATATCGAGGTCAGGAGGCACCGACGATGATCAAACGACCTTCATTCATAAAATTGATCATATCGTTGGCTTCAAAATATTGAAATCTATCAAATAAGACTATTCACACTTCGACAAGTTGCAAAATTTTATCGAAATGACGATGCATTTTGAGTCAAATGGACTTGACGACTGAACCAAATGACATTCGACAAAACAGCGGCCATTATGTTCGTATCAAAATTACCTTAAATTGATATATATATTGACTATGTATTTACCGTAAAATCATAAAATCATTTAATAAATTTAAAATTTATTAAAAATTCTAAATTACTCCCGCAGCAACTGTTCATTTTATTTTAGTTTTTGATAAAAAAGAGGAAAAGGGGAATGGTTCCTTTTTTTTCTCATTCCCTCCCATTCCAGCAGTTGCTTTCCCCTCTCTCATCGAAAATGGAAAAGCAGAGGTATTTTTTCTCCCCTCTCAAAAATCTCCTCCCCGCTGCCACTGGCTCCATGTCGCGTCCTGCCTCTGCCGCAAAACCACCTGCTCCACTGCGGCCCATTGCCTGGCGCATTCCGCCTCTGTTGCATCCAGCGGGCCCACGTCGCTTCAGCCCGCACATCCCGCACAGCCCACCTGACCCGCCGTGGTCCGTTCCGCCTCCAATTCCGCCCCGCCGCAGCATTCCGGCCCAGCAATCCTTCCCGGCCTGCTGAATGATGCATCATACAACCTACTGAACTGCTGGTTTGCTCCTCTCCCCATCCACGGCCTGCACCCATGCTACAGCGGGCCTGCCCAAGCCGCCTTCCTCCATCCTGAACCCATTTGCTCTGCAGCCTGCTGCTGCTCCATTCCAGGCCCATGACCTGTGGGGCTACTGCCGCCTGTTCCAAGCCAGCCTGGCCTGTCTTTTCTGCACCCGCTGCATCCCACCAGCCTGTCCAACCCTTCCTTCCTACAGCTCCACTCATGCCGATCCCACCAGCCCCGCAAATCATCGCTTTAGTCGTCCTTTATTTCATCAATAAGAACATCATGCCAGAGAATTCTTCTTTCGATTTTCGCGACCCTCAGAATCTCTAACCTTCCACAGAATCGAGGGAAGAACATCACAATGTGAATTCTTCTTCGATTTTCAACGTTCCTCACTTTAGCCTTTCAACCTCGCTGCAAACCGGGAAGAACATCATCAACTTCTTTCTTCGATTTACGTCGACGCCAGTAACCCTTCCAATTTTTTCCAGAATGGAAGAACATCAAGAGGTGAATTGTCCTTTCGATTGACGGCACCTCTTTAGCCTTTCCTTTTTTCGTCAGAACCGGGAAGAACACCATCAACACGAATTTTTTCTTTTCGATTCCTCAGATAACTGTCACATTTTCGCCCGCCGCAAACCGGGAAGAACATCATCAAGAGGTTAATTCTTCTTTTCGCTTCCCGACTCGCCTTAAATTCTCAATTACATACCTAACCCCGTTCCTTTGCCGAGCATTAAGAAAAATGTGTCGTATGTGATGTGAATGTGAATATATATATATATATATATATATATATTATATATATATATATATATATATATATATATATATATATATATATATATATATATATATATATATATATATATCATATATAAGTCAACACTTGTTACATCTCAAGAAATGACACTGACTAAAAAAAGTAATATATATATATATATATATATATATATATATATATATATATATATATATATATATTGTATATATATATATATATATATATAAATATATATATATATATATATATATATATATCATTTGTCTTCTTTCAGTCAAGCTCGTCGTGCTCAAGAGAGTGAGACGAGATAAAAAAATTGGTCAGATCAGAAGACACCACTGCCACGCCAAGAGGGTGTACGAAGTAAAACACCCCAATGCCCCCTACACCTGGATGACGGAGATTGTCAAAATTAAGGCCAAATCTTTGACTTAGAAAAAAGGGGAGAGTGAAATGAACTAACCTAAGAATGTTAAGTAAAGAAACCTACAACTAATTTTAAACTAAAAATGTCAAACAAGAAAACAAAGGGGGGGAGTCTTTAAAGAAAATTTTGAAAAGAATAGAACATTCATTTAAAATCTAAGTGAAATTTGGGGGAGGCTAACATTAAACTCACAAACTTTGGGGAGACTAATATTAAATTCATAAACTCTAATTGCAATTCTCTATGGCTTAAATTAAAGCAATGAAGTGAGTTCTTTTTTTCTTGTAAATTCCTCAAAATTAAACAAGCTTTAATTGAAATTTGGGAAAATTAATACTAAACTTATAACAAACTTGCAATAAACTCAAAATCTAAGGATAAATCCAAATTGGGTTTTATAACTCAGATAATATGGAGGTGATTACTATGCTAGCTAATAATAGTAGGCTAAAGCAATATACACTAAAATATAACTTATCAAAAGTGATGTAAATTGAACATAATCAAATTGGGAGAATTACAAAAACTCAACAAGTAAACTAAGTGCAAGTAATGTTCTAAATTACAATCAAAATCAAAATGCCTTCTTTCACACCTCGACCGCAAACTCTTTGTACAAGGCATGTACAAATACTAAACCAAAATCTACAAAAATCATAGAGCTTCCTTTAATCAAAAATCAAGAAATTTCATTCTAATTATGATTTTAAAAATTAATAAAACCACTAATTAAGTGAAATTATCTAAGCTATAAACACTTGCATAAGATATTTCAAGTATAAATTTTAATGTCTAAAAAACTACATTAAATTGAAATAAAAAAATGAAAATCAAATCAATCTCATAATTCAAACATAAAATTACCTAAAATTACTATACACCATGAGCCTGCACTATGTCAATGCTTAAATTCAAGTGTCCAGGATATCGCTATTGTTGCTTCCGGCTTAGTCTTAGATCTGGGTCCGTTAACAAAACCTAAAACCTATAATAAGAGTTTCAAATCAAGAAATATCGAGAAACTAATTCTATCGTGACAGAGATCTAATCCTATTAGTAGCTAAATAGAGTTGGCGGGATCTAAAGCTCTTAAACATATTCAAATTAATCAATTTCTCTAATCAAATTAACTCAAATCAAGTAACAATCTGAAACTGCTTAAATGAAATTCTAACATTAAAAACTTAAATCAAACTCAATCCATTCACCTTCCGCAATTATTTATCGGGGGTGACAAATTAAGAAAACTCTAGCTCACAAAGGAGCCAATGTCAAATCAAGTGTTATGCTATATTCACTTTCAATCAATCTCACAATAAGGACGTCTATGTCCGCGATCAGCGGGTTTGGCCAAGGGCTTCTGCTGATGAGCTATGTAGTCCTTTGATCAGTGATTTGGCCGCCGCTCCATTATATTATGATCACGTAGCAGTATGCTCCCCAATACCGCCCTTTGAGTTGTGAATCATAGGATATACTTGATAGGGCAAACAACCCTTTATCGCTGGTGTACTTAAGCCTGCCTCCTTAGACAAACACTGGTCTACAAGGATTTCTTGACGACGTAACCCATGTGTGATGAGAATCCTTCACAGTCGCAATGACTACCTCCTCTAACTAAGTAGACTAGGGACCGCTGAATCCCGGATGATGGAACTATGGGATCTAGATCGAGCACATCATCATTCCACCAACTATCCGGTTTAAGCTAAAATGATGAATTTCATATCTTAAATTCTAAAACTCTACATGTTGTTACTATACGCTACGCATGCAGTGGTCTAATGACTAAATTAATCAAAATTCTCTCTCACTTATTGAGAGTAATCAACCATGTGGGCTTGGGCCTATAGAACCCGAACCGCATCTAAAGTCTCACCAAAATGAGGATGAAATCTCTGGGTAGTGTCATATCTACTATTCCATCTGCCTTCTGAAAATTACACCGATACTTCAAATCACTCTCTTCAATTCTTCAATTAATTCAATAAATTGTCGAGAGGTCGATGGAAAATTTTTGGAGCCCATAATGCATGAGGGAAGAAGGGTCGCACGAGGGAGGGGTGCAATTCAGGCTGAACGGTTCGGTTCAATAGGAACCGGTTTGATTTGATTTAGGGTAATTTAGGGACTTTAAGTTGATTTTTAAATTAAGTAATCATCTTTAAATTGAGTTTTACACCAACGCGATAATCAATATATATATATATATATATATCAATCTAAGGTTATTATGATGTTCCAAACGTAACGGCACAGTCCATTTCGTAATTGGAGATCGCTTAGTTCAAGTTGACGTCAAATTAGATCCATTTCAGCTCAAAATGCCTGTCGCCGCTTTCAATCATTCATTCATGCACTCATTCAATTGAGTGAGAATAGTCTTACATGATAGATTTCGATGTTTTAATGACAATCAATTTCATGATCGGGTCATTTGGCATGCGCTCGACTTTGGTATGTGGCATGTTGATGACTCGAGCGCTTGATTGATTGAGCATCAAGTCATGCAATATTTATATTCTGACCAGTTTCGACATTCTGAATGAGATGGAAAAGTCCTTTCGTTGATCGGAGGTCATTTCAGTTGATTTTGGTGTCATCCTATGCATTTCAGCCTCAATTTGTGCACTATCACTTCAAATCATTTGACATTTGTACAGACTCATCTGAATTGAGCGCGGATAGTCTCATGTGATAGTTTTTGATGTTTTGAAGCTAACAACATGATCAAGTTCATGAATGAAGGTCGCTCAATATTTCGCAGCTGATTTCATATATGCGTCACACATTAATAAATGACGCTTGATTGATCATTAGATTATACAATATTTATATCTTAATTAATTTTGATATTTTGGCGATGTCTCGTCATCGATCGGAGGTCATTTTGATGATTTTGGTGACATCCGTGCATTTTGAGCCTCAATTACGTCACCTTCTCAAAATTGATTTGTGATTTTATCGACTTAATATATGTGGAGGTCAACAAATGTGATTGTAAGCAAGTCATGTTTGTTGAAATTTGTTGACCTTTTGGCGGCCATAAACTTGGATTATTTGCCTTCGATTGCAATAGCTTATAGAGCTTTGATATGATTTTTATTAGTATGATGTCTTATTTAGGACATGCTAAATGACAGATTGACGATTTGTCTCGACTTGTCGGATAGATAGTTCTTACACCATCTATTTTACTTCAATAGAAGATATCTTTCTTTTATGTCATTACAGATTTGAGGTTCCTCCCACCCTAGCTTCATGCTTGGTTGGGTTTGATAAAGGAATTGGTTTATTTATTTTGATAAAGGATTCCATTGGGGAATTGGATTATCCGTGGTTGGTCAGATTTGAAATTCTTTTTGTACTAGCTTTAAGCTTGATGGACTTGATGAAGGACTGACCTGATTTGTCCATATTGACTTGTCAGAAAGTGTATGTACGCCATAAACCATGTGCTTGCTGCTTTGACGAATTTGTTGGAGGGTACATACATATGACCTAACCTTCCGGCTTATATAAGGTCAATGTTGAGTAATCAGTCTAGCAAGGTGTGCTTTAACAGATAATAACCACAAACTCTTTAGGCCATCGACTTTGAATGAACTATGGAATTGCTTTCTCGATCCATACCGCTTTGATGGACTTGATGAGGAGACTTTAATTGCTTTGAGCTTGATCGATCATTTGAGAATAAGTTGAGATATCACCCTGCGAGCAATATAAAGATTGACTTGAGGCAGCTCTAATTAAGAGTTCCCCATTGTCTTGAACTATCAATCAAGTAGAAAATCTCTTGGATCCCCGGTTGCTTGTAATCACTAAGTTGGATCTGGTTTGAGATTAAACAGCTACCATCATTGGACTGACAAGTAGGGGCTCTTTCACTGCAGCCTTTTCTTATGGCTTGTTGAGTGAGGAGAGTGTCAGCAACTCGCCAAATTTGGGCTTGTTGAGTTCGACCTTTAGAACCTACTCGAGTTTTGACTTAAGTGATGGGTTGGTAGTTTTCATCGACCGACAATGGGGCTCTTTCACCGTGCCTTTTCTGCTTAGTGAGGAGAGCATTAACAACTCGACCATTTGGGCCGAGTCCAACCTTTAGAACTCATGTGTCCTAGACTTCGGATGTAGAGGTTGATATTTCTCCAACTTAATTGATTGAAGCTTCCAAAATCGGGAGTTCTTCTGACTTGATCTCTAGAATTTGGCAAATCTGGAAGATAAATTTCTTGACATTTAGGGTTGTCTTTTCATGCATAGAAATATATTATTTTTGTTCCTGAAAGACTCTGCAACTTAACAGTAACAATTATGGATATATTTAGGAATTTTGGCGTAAAGCTCGATGTCAACCTGAATAAGAATATATTCGAGGATCTCACCTTATAGCACGACATCAACTCAAATAAACTTAACATAAGCTTAAAAAATGCCCTCTATTTTGTAGAGGAAATTCTAAAGCATATTTAAGAGAATTTTCAAGATGAAAATACACAAATATATCAATATTTGAATTGATATGCTCTAATGAGATTTTAACATACAATATTGATTTTATCTATGTATAAAAGTCTAAAAATGCCCCCTATGTAATAGGAGAATTTTCACATAAAGTTTTTTCATCTAGAGTGAGTATATTTATTTAAGGATTTTGGCATGAAGCATGATATCGACCTAACTAGATATACTAAAATAATGCCCCTCAGTAGGGGATTTTATTATACCTCGAGAATATGGTTTCATGTGTAATTTTTTATCGACCATTAATCGGCAATTGGTCTTTCACCCTTTAGGTTGATGAGTTGGTATGCCCCTCCTTGGTATACTTTTTCAATGACAAAAGGGCCTTCCCAATTAGGCTCAAATTTGCCACCGAATTTTTGACCAAGGATAATTGATCTTCTCAGCACTAGGACCAATTCTCTTTTTTAGAATGTTCGAGGCCGCACTGTATGGTCAAAAGCTCTGACATCTTTGCTCGATAGACTTCCAGATTTTGATGAGCTTGCAATCTAATTTCATCATGCGTGTCAAGTTCCTCCATTCTCAAACGAGCATTTTGATCTTCATTTACGTTGTATTGTATGGCTACTCAAAGTGAAGGCGCCTTCGAAGAAGCTACGCCAACATCAATGCATAATGGCTTATCGCCTTGTAGGTGGTTCGATACACCCATAATGTTCTATTTGGTATGCCATTCTCTTTATTTTTAGTATGGATCTTCTTGAGCAGCTTGACTAATGTCTTGTTGAAGGCTTCTGCCAATCCATTTGCTCTTGGATTGTATATTGAAGAGTATCACCAATCAATTTTGTGTCGATCGATGAATCTATAAATCACACTTTTAAAGGTGCCATTGTCAAATTATTCGATGACACTCCAAATCTATAGACCACATTATGCATGAAGAAGTTGATCACCGGTCGCTAGAACTTCTTTAAATGGAGCGCCACCACTTGGAAAAATAATCAGTAGGATGAAGCAAGTGTCCAAATTTGATTGGATCAATGGTCCAATTACATCTGTACCCCAGCACTCGAATGGGGATGCTATTGTTGGGTGTAATGGATTTGGAGGTTGATGAATGAGATTCTCATGTACTTGACACTCATGACACTTCTTAGCATGATTAATACAGTCTCTCACCATAGATGGCCAATAATAGTCCATCCTTTTGATCTTTACTGCCATCTTGGGACCTGACTAATGTGCACCACAAAGTCCTTCATGAACTTCAACCATCACTTTGCTAGCTTCATCTACATCTAGGCATCATAGCCACATTTGTTCAAAGGATCTATGATATAAAGTGTTATTGATGAAAGCATAGCATAGCATTCTCTTCTCGATTTGAGCTGTTAATGATTTATTATTTGGTAATTTGCCTTTAAAGTAGTCGATGAAAGGTTGCCTCCAATCACGGACTCTTAAAAGGCTTCACAGCTTTTCTGAAGCAATGTCATTCTTAGCTCTTCTTGGTATAATTTTTTGTTGATTTTAGGGGAGTATGAGGAGCAACTTGAGTCGCATCCTGCTATATCGAATTTGATAACCCCTCTACTTGTAGGGATTGATACTTTACTGGCTCTAAGACTCATCGAGTAAATATATCGATCATGACATAATCATCATTCATACTTGTCATTTCCTTAGCTAATTTTTCTAAGTAATCGGCTTTACTATTCTCGGATCAAGAGACTCGAGTTAGTGTGATATTTGGTATCTACTTCATAAGCTCTAGAACTCGCTTATGATAGAAAGCTAACTCAAGCTTGTTAATTCTATAGATACCAAGTACTTGATTTATAATAAGCTGAGAATCCAAAAAATATATAAGTTTTGAATGCCTATGAAAATAGCTTCTTCCGCACACCATTAATGCTTCATATTCATTTCATTATTGTTATAAAGACCATGTCATTCTCGTTCTTGCTCTTGGGAAACTTAGATGTTGGACTTGTTTGATTGATGAGGCTCAAATAAAGTGTATTTTTCAAATTTATGATTTTTCTCTTTCATGAATGAGCATAATTTGCTCATCGGGCAAATTGTCATTAAGAGAAGAGTCCGCAGGGATGAGATGTGCAGCAAGAAAATCTGTTAAGACTTGTCCCTTCACGCTTTCTGCGAAACATATGTGATATTGAATTAAAAGCAAAACTACACATCTTGCCAAACGACTTGTCAATGCTGGTCTTGTCATCAAGCACTTCAGCGGATCAATCCTAGAGATGAGGGTAATCTTGTGAGATAACATATAGTGATGAAGCTTTTGGACTGCAAAGATCAATCCTAGAGAGGGTAATCTTGTGAGATAACATATAGTGAAAGCTTTTGACCGCAAAGATCAATGCTAAATAGCTTTCTATTGAGAGTATCTCATTTCGCTCCAATTAACTCTCAAATATAATAAAGAGCATTCTCTTTGCTTTCTTTATTGTGTTGTGCCAATAATTCTCCAAGGACTCTAATGTAGTTGTGTATAAAATGAGGCTTTCCAAGAGTAGGCCGCAAGATTGGTAGATTTAACAAGTAGCTTTTAATGCTATTGATGGCTTCCTGACACTCCTTGTCCCAATTGAATGGAGCATCCTTCTTCATCAACCTTGCAAATGGTTGACAGCATCCTGATAGATTTGATATGAATTGACGGATGAATGCGAGCTGTTCTTGTAAAGAACGAAGCTGACGCAAACTCTTCGGCGGAGGCATCTCCACAATTAACTTGATTTTGGTAGGATCAATTTTAATACCTCTATGATGTACAATATACCCAAGAAATTTTCTAGAGGATACCTCGAATGCACATTTTAGAGGATTCATCTTGAGATCATATTTTCTAATTCTCTTCAGTATAATTAGCGAGTCTTCGAAGTGGTTTTCACGATTCAAGCTCTTCACCACCAAATCATCGACATAACATTTCACTTTTTGATGAATCAACTCATCAAAAATATGCGTCATGGCTCTTTGGTATGTAGCTCCAACATTTTTCAAGCCAAAGAGCATGACCGTGTAACAATAGATGTCAATAGGTGTTCTGAATGATGTATGTTTTTCATCCTCAAGTGTCATTTTGATTTGGTTGTATCCCGATGATCCATCCATGAATGAGAACATGTTGTAATTGAAAGTGTTGTCCACCAATAGTTCGAAAAAGTCATCTTTTGGGCACGCCTTATTTAGGTCTCGAAAGTCAATGCAGAGATGGATTTGGTCGTTCTTCTTTCTAACTGGGATGATGTTGGCTATATAATCTGCATACTTCTCCTCTTGGATGAAGCCTACTTCAATTAGCTTTTTAGTTTCTGCAATTACATGTTCTTCAATCTCCAATCTCATTCACCTAGGAGCTTGCTTAACGGGCGTTGCATCTAGCTTAATAGCTAGTTTATGAACTGCTACATCAGGGGATAAGCTTGACATTTTAGAATATTCCAAGCAAAGCAATCCCTGAATTCACAAAGTAGCATTTTTAGCTCTTCAACTTTCTTATCAAGCAGAAGGGCACTGACAAAAGTTGGATGGGGAACATCCTTAGCTCCTAGGTTGGCTTTTAAGTTCATCCATAGTTATTTGTCCACCATCTTTGAGTTCTTCAGTGCTTTCTACTTCTTCATCATTTTAAGAAGAATTTCATGGAATCATCTTCTTCGTTACTATGAGTCTCAGCTTCTATTATATTATAATAGGCACTATTTTGATGTGATTTGCGGATGAACCTAGGACCTTTAGTGATAAACTTATCACTTCTTCGTGACGCCTGAGGACTTCTTTGGCTCCACATCTTGTTAAAGATTTGAGCCCTATGTTTAGTAGTTCCAATATGAATTCCAAGCTTATGCATCATTCTTCGTAATTTTTGTGGATAATATATTGGTATTCTTGTTGACACTATCTCATTAAAATTTTTATGTTGAGCAAGCTACTCAAAATTTTGAGGCTCTGACTCTTCAGATTTGTAAAATAGAGTTCATACTTCGTCACTCTCGCTCAACAGCGGCACATAGAATGTTATCAATTCTTCAATATTATGAACCTCTAGTGGACTGATTTCTTTGAAGCATTGCAAGGATGGGTATAATTTTGAGTGAGTCATCGACTGCCAAGTGAGCTATCCTCCTTGATGCAGCCATCTGAACTCTATTTCCATAAGTAGATTCAAAATCATAGTCTGAATCAGAATCACTTATTTCATATTCTTCTTTTCTTGAGAGCTTATAAGCTCCCTTAGGTTTGACAGGAATATCTTCTTCTTCTTCTGTGTCACTTCCCAAATGAGGAACTGATTTGCTTGACTTAGGTGCGAAATCAAGTGCTTTAGAGAGAGTCAGCATTACCTTCTTTCTTCCTCTTTGCTTCTATTCTTTCACTTTATGAAATTGCTTTTTAGTTCCTGAAGTGGATGCTACCGCTTCAAGAGGCTCTATTGGCTTAGGCTCTTTAGGAATAAAATATTTTGTGTCTTCATAAATCTTTGCTTCATTAATAGAGAATGATTGTAGGTTTGTGAATTCAATTATTCTCCTTCTTTAGGTACTTCATACACGATGCATAGTTGATGGGACCATGTCATACTCATACCTAGCCCAAGAGAGCTCTAAATGATGTATCGATCGATTACATGAAACTTGGATTATATAAATCAAACTTGAGCGAGAATAAAAGAACCCGTAGTTTTCCTTTTTCATTGAAACCATGAACCATCAACTTATCTCTCCCAAGATGTTGAATATTAATTGATAATCCTCTTAATGCCTTTAGACTCATAAGATTGATAGAAAAACCTGGATTAATTAATATTCGGTTGATCAAGATGCCATTACTCCCTGCAATAACATATAGAGGACGGTTGTGATTTTCCATTCCCAACATAAGATCTTCTTCAGAAAATGTGATTACTGGGAGATCTTGAGTTTTCAATGCTTTTGTCATGCATTTTTCAGCAAAGTAAGCTTCATAACTCTCTGGATCTTTGAGAGCTTGTATCAAAGTCTCTCAGAGGTCTTTTGATATCAAGAAAGCTTCATACACACTCAATTGTGTAGGGATCTTTCTCAAGTGTGATAGAATATTATAATCTATCTTCTCGCTTGATTTAGGCTTTATCCTAGAATTTTTGGGAATGATATCCTCATTGACTTCAATTTGTTTGCCTTTATCTTTATTTGTATTTCCCTTCTTTGATGAAGGTGGTAAGACTTTACCGCTTCTTAACTGAACTTGAATCACCTTATCTTGCTCAGATTCTTCTAAAGAGGTAGTTTCTTCAAGTTCCCTTCTTATTCTGGAAGATTGGCCAAAAGGGCTAGACTCATTTTTCAACGTCATATATTTCATACGTGATGATATCGATGAATCTGACTCTTCTCCATCAGGAAAACATAGATCTTTATTTGAACTATTATTATCTTGTTGAGTCATTAAACAAAATTCAAATTAGCTCCGTGCTCTTCTTGCTTTCGACAAGAATTTTGGTTGGTCCGTCTGACTACCCTTGTCATTTTGGAGTAACCGATATTGAATAATATATGACATCATGCGACAGATGTCTCTCCGGATAAGATTCATCATTATCTTCTTCTTCTAATTCAGCAATGCGAAGTTTAGGCATGAAGTTTGCAAGCCTAAATGTCTATCTTGCCGGCTGGTGATACTCCTTTAGATTGTTAATGATCTTTTGAGTTGTAGTTCTCTTCTTGATCTTCCTTTTCTTAGCCAGCTTCTTTGATTTATGAGGCTGATTTAGACCGCTCATGCCGTGATGAAGTAGCATTATCATAATGAGAAGCCCAAATACTTGTTTGGCATCTCTTAAGTCTAATATAGGTTTAAGTGGTGATTTTCATTTAACACTAGGGACATTTTTAGCTCCTTCAGATTTTCACGGTTTTTTACGCTTATTCTTCAATCTAAACCGATTTCTCCTTATTTGTCTTTGTTGGATGATACGGAAGAGGACGTAATCATCCTTGTAGACTCTCTTTTTGGGTTGACTAGAACACTTGGATAGTAAATTTACCTCGATACTTCCTTTCTAGCCAATCTTTGAAGACATAACAATCTTTGATAGGATGAGTGATCATCCGATGATAGGGATAGTAATTTGGATTACTGACTTGATTAGCTTCTTCAGGCCTTTTAATTTCTGGTAACTATAGATTGACTTTGACTGCTTGCCGAAATAATTTAGCCACATTGTCCCTTCTAAAACAATATTCTTTGCTCATCTTTTCTTTAAGAGATGGTCGCATTTATTCATCATCTCTTATTGCTTATTTTGGACACTCCCCACCACTTAAAAAAGTTCGAGATTTATCATTGCCTCCTAATACCAATTTTGACTGTGAATTAGAATAAATAGGCTTCTTTCCCTTATCATCATTGTACATCAGTTGTTTTCCTTTATCCATATTATATATCACCCGCTTTTTGCCATTTGAGCTATAAGAAGCAGCATGAATTTCATTTATTCTTGAGTCTGAAGGTTTGTTTCTCTTTGCTTTATTACTAAACTTAGGCTATTAGCTTTTCAAATTTAGCCACCCTATCGAGCAAGTCCTCGAATGTTGCAATTGACATCATGCATAAAAATGGTGTCATTTTATCATCCATATTGCCCATTAGCAATTAGATCGTGTTCTTCTTCCAATTGTTGCTCGCACTTCATACTTAGGTTGTGCCAATGACTTCTGAATTTTGTCATTGATTCATCTTTCCTCCTTTTCAGCAAGGCAAGGTCAGCGATTGTGATTTTCTCAGTTGCATTGGCGAACCTCTTCACAAATATAGCTTCTAATTAAGCAAATTTTTAAACTGAATCATTTGATTTGCATACCATTCAAAGCGGCCGAGTACTAACGAATTGAAAAAAAAGTGCATCGCTTCCCTCCGTGTTACCACAAGTAACCTTAAATTGGGCTAGATGTTGCTTTGGATTACCAAGCCCACTGAAAGTATTAAATTTTGGCACTGAGTAACCTTTCGGGTATAATACTTGGTCATATTCAGCTGGGTAAGGGCGACCCTTACTCACTAGCTTTTCAGCCTACTCTGAGGCTATGGTTGTCTTTATTTTTTCATTGATTATTATTTCTAGCTGAGTAGCTATTACCGTTCCAGGTGTGCTAGCTAGATTTTGAATTGTCGACTGAGAGGTAGTGGGTTAACTTCATTCCTCGCTTCATGCGTAGTATGTACTGTAGGAGCTTAAGGTACCACAGTGGCTAGTGGTATAGAAGTTGTATTATTAACTGCCTGTTTATTACCAGATAAATAGGTGATGCACTTGATGTGATATTCTTCTGCAACATCTCTATCATGATGTTCATTTGTACCATCATATCATTTTCATTTTGGTACCAAGTCGCAATCTCCTTATCTTTGACCTCCATTTGATGCGATTTCTCTTTGCTCTCTAGCCCCATCAATCAGTACAAGCTCTTCTTCTTCTTCTATTTCTTGTTGCAGTTCTGCTCCTTGCTCATTTTCAGGGGAAGAACTTGACTGCCCTTCTCCTTGTGCATTTACAGGGGCAACTATTGATAGGGTTGAACGATGACATTGATTATAAAAGTGTGTACCAGGCTGATCATTTCTTGGTTCAACCATATAGCTTCGACACCCATGATATCTTTCTCATTATGATCTTCTTCTTCTTCATCTTCAGCAAAGATCGAAGATCTATCCTCTATTTGCTTCTGTGAAGACTCTTCTTCATAAATGTTGAATTGTTCAGTTCCCTGATTCATGTCACGTCGATGGTGCAGCTAAGAGTTCACCTATATCTCTAACCATATACAACTTCCACTTCCATAGTTTCCTCTTCATTATTTTCTTCTTGCACATGAATTTTGATCGACATTTTCAGTGGATCTTTGGTTCAATGTGCGAAACAAATACTTCTATTAAAGGATCGATCAAGTCAACCTTCTCTTGTAGTGGTGATCGATGATGGGATCCCTAGGATTCTCCAAGGTGTCACCATCATGTCTTTCATCAATGATATCCCTTTTTGGGTATCCACTGATGAGTTATTTTGAGGCAAATTTTGAGTATATGTATCGATGTCACACCTCTTCCATTATTCAAAGTTTCATTATGGGGCCTTGGCCTCCATATTTTACCCTTTCACGGGACCTTTAGGATTCTTGGACACGATCCAAGTGTCACGCTCGATGCTCACCATGTAAGTGTACTTCGGCTAGTTACCGTAAGAGATGACAACTTTCTTGGTGGAGCTTAGATTTTCCATCACCACAGCATCAAATCTTCTTTTATTAGACCTCTGCCAGACAAGCAGCCAGTGCTATCTCCTCTGGTGGTGGAGCTTGACGTGATTGGTTCTTCCAGAAAGACTGTTTTACTTTACCAGTAGAGTTATTCCTTTTTACCCACTTTAGGTTGTCAAAGTTATTGTGGGTAGGGATACTCAGTAGTATCGCTTGTTCACTAGGTCATTCAAAGGGTATCTGTTGAGCCCTCAGCTCAGCATTTCTCCTTCTTCTCTGTCTTCTGGTTAATTTACTTCCTGATGAGGAAGCTTCATGATCATGCTTTCTAGGTACAAGAGGTTCAATCACAGCTGTACCACGAGGAATTAAAGACAGTTTGCCCACTGACGGTTCTTTTTGTCACACGGGCTTCAGATTGACCTAGCCTTTTGAAAACTGAAGTTCTCTGTCGGGAGAACTCCTTGACACGGGTTGGTTGAACTCATGACGGCTGTGAAGGAGCTTTAGTAACTTGAGGCCTTCCAGCATGGCCTCGGACGAATGTACCACTGATGGGTACTTTAGAATTTGTAACTACGATAGCCGGGAAATTTAAGCTATCAAATTGAATTGTAGCTCCAACATCTCCTATTGATGACGCTGTTAGATGTTCGCAATGCACCTACCAACGGGTGAAAGGAGTGCTCAGATCCATTCTCGCAAAGTGAAAGATGGGGATTAATAATTAGCAATTATTATTTCACCATATACTTTCAAGATGCAAAGGTAGTATAGAACAAAATAATGGTGTAATAAAGATATACTCTACAGAATGATTCATTCTACATAGAGCCTCATATTGAATTTATTACACACTTAAATCACCATTTTTTATGTTTTGAATTTTCAAAAATTTTATTGCTACTATAGCACATATATGACTAGCCAAAGATGGAAAGAAAATCCTGTCCCCAGCGGAGGCACCAGAAATCTGTGGGCTCCGAAAATTCGCCACCGACCTCTCGATAATATTGAATTGAAGATAGTGATTTAAATTTGTCAGTGTAATTTTTAGAAGGCAGGTGGAATAGTAGATAAGACACTGCCCAGATATTTTGCCCTCATTTTGTGAGGACTTTAGATAGTGTTTCCATAAAGCAAGCCCTTATAGTTAATTACCCCTCCCAATAAGTGAGAGAGAACTTTCGATTAAGGCTAGTCGTTAGATCGCTTCATGCATAGCGTATAGTAGTAGCATGTGGAGTTTCAGCCTTTAGATTATGAAATTTATCATTTCAGCTTAAATCGGATGGTTAGGGGAATGATGACGTGCCCGATCTAGATCCCATGGTTTTGTCATCCCAAGGGTCCCTAGTCTACTTAGTCAGAGGAGGTAGTCGACAACCCACGTAAGGATCCTCATTAGAACACATGGGTTACGTCCAAGAAATCCTTGTAGACTGGGTGGTGTTTGTCAAGGAGACAATCTTAAGTCTACCTACCGACAAGAGTTGTTTTCCTATCAAGTCACCCTATGATTCACAACTCAAAGGGCAGCCAGGAGCATATGCGCCATGATCGTAATATAATGGAGCGATTGGCCAAACCACTCGATGAGGACTCATCGTAATCTATCGGTGGAGCCTCGCCAAGCCAATGAAGTGAGGACGCGCCACATCCTTACTAGCATGAGATTGATTGAGAGTGAACATAGCAGAACACTTAATTTGACATTGGCTCCTTTGTGAACTAGAGTTTTCTTAGTTTGTCACCCTCGACAAACAGTTGCAGAAGGTGGTTGGATTGTGTTTGATTTAAGTTTTTAGTGATAGAGTTCCATTTAAGCAATTTTAGATTGACACTCAATTTGATTTAAAAATTGATTAATTTGAATATGTTTAAGAGCTCTAGATCTCAACTCTATTTAGCTAATAGAGGATTAAATCTACTATCACCTGACAGAATCAGTTTCTCAGATATTTCACTGATTTGAAACTCTTATTATATATTTTTAGATTTTGTTAACCCGACCCAATCCTAAGACTAAATCGGGAAGCAACCCGCGCAGCATCCTCAGACACTTGAATTTAAGCACTCAGCATAGTGTCGGGATCCATGCGGGTGATTACTAATTTAGGTAATTTTATTTATGAATTATGAGATTGATTTTATATTTTCATTTAATTCCAATTTAGCCTGTGCAGCCTTTTCAGATATTAAAATTTGCACTTGAAATCTCTATGTCCAAGCACATGTAGGAATTTATAGTTTTAGATAATTTCACTTAATGATTTTGTTGATTTTAAAATCATAATTAGAATAAAATCCATTAATTTTTTATTAAAGAAAGCCCTATGATTTTATAGATTTTGATTTAGTATTATCTTCTGTCTGCTTGTACAAAGAGTTGCCGATCCGGTGGCATAGAAGATGTTTTGAATTGATCTGATATCTTATTAAATGTTTCAAATTAATATTTAATTGATTCCAAATTAACTTGCCCAGCCTTTTCATACATTAAAATTTGCACTTGAAATCTCTATGTATGAGCACATGCAGGTATTTATAGCTAAGCTAATTTCATCTAATTAATGAAATCATTGATTTTAAAGATAATAATTAGAATAAAATTTCTTAATTTTTGATTGAAGGAAACCCTATGACTTTTGTAGATTTTTATTTGGTATCGCCTTTTGTCTGCTTGTACAAAGAGTTGCAGATTCGGCGGTGATTTTTGTTTTGAAGCTACAGGTTCAAAGGATAATTTAGTTTGTTATTTTAAAAAAAGATTTACCGCTCAAAGTAATTCTCATTTTCCTCTCCTTTTTTTTGTTTTACTTTTATGTTTGTTGTATGTCATTTTACTTTCCCCCTTTTTTTGTTTGACGCTTTTAGTTTAAAATTAGATGTAAGTTTCCTTAACGTTCTTAAGCCAATTCATTTCACTCTCCCATTTTTCTTAAGCCAAAAGATTTGATGCAATTTTGGCAGCCTCCCGACGTCATCCCCATATGGGTCATCGGGAGTTTTGGCTTTCTCTCATGAGATATGAGTGGTGTCTGACACCACACTGCCTTCACACCCACTACGCCCTCATGGGCATTAGCGGGGTCTTGAAACCTGCAGAAAGAGAAATACAATGCAAAGTGTATTCATTTCATTTTTCTAAGTCTAGAAATTAGACAAAATTTTGGCAACATTTCATCTAGGGGGAGCGACATCTAACGGATGTTGCTTACTAGACGCCTCATGAGCATAGTGAGGTGTCTTGCAACACCACAATTTTCATCTCGTCGCCTCATGAGCAACGAGGCCTTCAACGCAAAAAACACAAGCATGTATATATATCCACATTGACAAATCTTACATGTCGACTCATTTTTCTCAGCGTAAAAGATCGACAAAGAGATGGGGTTGGATATGTAAACCAAGAGAAGAACTCTCTTAACTATTGTTTCTCCTCAGGCGGCAATTTGAAGAGGTAATGTAAGGAATGCGATGCAGGAAACCGAAAGAAGAACCCGCTGATGACGTTGTTTCTCCCAGTTGCAAGGTTGGAAGGGTGATGGAAGGAGGGCGACGTCGAAAACCGAAAGAAGAATCCGCCTCTTGATGATGTTCTTCCCCGATTTGCGGCGAAGCAAAGATTGGAAGGATAATGCGAGGAGTGCGACGCCGAAACCGAAAGAAGAACCCACCTCTTGACGGTGTTCTTCCCCAATTTCGGTAAAAATTTGAAATTCGGATTAGGAAAAATGAGGGAATTTTCGGATTTGAAAAATTGGGATTTTCGATTTTGACTTTGAGGGAGAAATGGAGAGAATGAAGAAGAGAATAAGAAGATCTTTGCGGTTTGAAGATGGGAAAAGGAAAAAACAGAAAGAAAAAGAACAAAAAATAGAAGTGGTTTTCGGATTGGGGGAAAAACGGAAGAAGAAAAGAAAGGAAAGAAAAAAAGAGGAAGAAGAAGATCTTGCCTACCCTCTCTTTTTTTTTTTTTGGAGGAGGAAGAAAGCTTTCTTGATTCCGATTAGAGCAAAAAAAAGGGAAAACTGAAAAAAAATGGGGGAGAGGGAGGAGTCCTTGCTGTCGGTTTGGAGAAGGAGAAAAGAAATCATGGGGAATGGAGGAAGAGGAGGGAGTGGTTTGATCCCGTGCATGGAGAAGTTGGAGCGTGGAGGAAACCTTGCGTTCGGGTTTCTCGTGCGAGCAAGGGACAAAAGCCTAGCGCGGCGTGAGGGAAGAAGGGTCGCACGAGGGAGTGCGGTTCAGCTGCGGTTTAGTTCAATATGAACAAGTTTGATTTGATTTAGGCAATTTAGGGACTTTAAGTTGATTTTAAATTAAGTAATCGCCTTTAAATTGAGTTTTATGCTACATTAGATAATCAATATATATATATATATATATATATATATATATATATATATATATATATATATATATATATATATATATATATATATATATATATATATATATATATATATATATATATATATATATATAAGGTTATTATTTCGATGTTCAACGCAACACGATGTTTTTGAATCGGAGTCGCTTGGTTCAAGTCGGCCAAATTGTGTCCATTTCGCTCAAAATGCGCCGCCGCCGCTGACCGCCGACATTCGTGACTCATTTGAATTGAGTGTGAATATCTTATTTGATAGATTTCGATGTTTTCAAGCTAATCAATCAATTTCGCAATGGAAGTCATTTGGTTTGCTCTGCCTCTAACTTCGAGCGCAATACGCGACAACGAGCTTGATCGGTTGATCATCAAGTCATGCAATATTTATATTATGACCAGTTTCGACGTTCTGAATGCGATGGCAAAGTCTGTTCGTCGATCGGAGGTCATTTGAGTTGATTTTGGTGTCGTCGAGAGCATTCTAGTCTCGATTTGCACAATATCACTTCAAATCATTCGACATTTATACAAACTCGCAATTGAGCACTCTCATTTGATAGTTTTCGATGTTAACGCTACATGATCAATTTCATGAACGGAGGTCGTCAACATCGCCGCCTTCGACTGATATGCCGACACATTAATAGCTTGATCGCTTGATAAGTTGATCATTAGATTATACAATATTTATATCTTGATCAATTTTGATCAACGCGATTTAAGTCCGCTCATCAATTGGAGGTCGTTGATCATTTTCGCGTGACGTTCGCATTTTGAGCCTCAATTTGCGCACTTCACCTCCGAAGTCCGCCGAATTCGATTTGTAGGCTTGACTCAACTTATGACACATATGTGGAGGTCAACATAAACTTTTTA